>JAHWFP010040482.1:8126-34036 GCA_023313725.1 Lithobius niger
TAATAATTTCAAAGAAAGGGTAAGTAAGCTTAAGAACATATCACCCCTTCCCCCCCCCCCCCCCCCCCCCCCCAACTCCTTTAGAGGACCCTGTCGCATAAACAAGGGAGCACCAGGAGGGCTTTACATTTCGTTCATCAAATTCCTCAAACATGATTAGTGAACGAGAATTTTGGGCCATCCTTTAAACTTCAGTACTAGGAGAGATGTAAAGTGAATGTGTGTTGTTAAATGTACGCATTGCATATTTCGTTATTTGTCTGTTGTTTGTCTGTTCCAACAATACAAACAATACAGATGCCAAATACAATTCTAATACCAAATACAAATAATACTAGTACGCTACAAATCTATGACCTCGCTTTCAACTCCAGATGTTCACTATGAGGGAGCCTTTTTAAGCTCATTGTTTGTAGTGATGTGGAAAAGGTTAACTGCGAATTAAAACATTACTACAACATTAGTGTACAGACGTCAGTGACACAATTGAATTCATTCTGCTTGGCTAGGAGTGAAAGCCCCTAAAACTTTGCTGGGCTGTGCTCGTTTCACTCAGCTTACCAGGAAACCTGCAAAAGGCTCCTTTCTTCAACGTTTCTCCTAGTGTGAAAGAGCTTAATACTGCCAAAATAAATTTTAACTATCAGTACGCTTCATTTACTTTCTCGGGTAATTGTGTTAAGAAGCTTGCTACAATATCTATTTTTAACATATGTTACAGAGAAATGCAACATTCTGATTGTCGGAACTGGAGGTTTAGCTTTATGGACCCTTCGCATTGCCAATCATCTGTTAGCAGATCAAAGAAATGACGTGAGGTTGACCATTGCAGCACTCAAGGTAGGTTCATTGCGCTGAATTGCACTGACGAGGATATTACCTTGTTTGTGAAGTTGATTGCTTATCACCAAGATTAAACATGGATCATTAGGCAAAGGTTATCATGACAGTGCAAACAAGAGAGCAAATTAGACAAGAATTCTATTATGATGAAAATGATTTTGTAGGACTAATTAGTGCAGTACGTAGATATTAAGTTTCCATTCAGTGTTTAAAGAATACAACAGGTAGAAAAAAAGAATTAATACAAACACTTCCATGGTGCACACTGAAGACATTGCAGTTAGAGTATACACCACTGCTACGAAGGAGCTTTGTGGAAGGAAGTAGGTAACGCAAGGGTGGAAAATTATTAAAATTTCGATGGATCACGGTAAAAAAAAAATATTAAAATATCTGGCATACAAATTGTACTATTAGTATTGCAGAAAGTACTGGTAGTAAACATTTGTATACTTTTGGCCCACAAAGCACACAACATCAGCACTGACATTACACAATTTGCGTAGAGGATGTACTATCAGTGTACAGCATTTTTTTAGGGTGTCCATACGTCGTCTCAACATCAGTTTCCATGCATTCCTAAATTCGTTTGCATTCTTTTGTATTTTTTTACCGTGAGCCATCAAAATTAAGCTACTTTTCCTCCCTTTTTGTTTTACTCTGTCCTGCTAAGCAAAAGTACCTTAACTGCATTTTGGTCATTTTGTGAAAAACAGAAAAACATTTAAGCACAACCTCTTTATTAAATTTTTTTTGACGTGGCTTCCTAGATTACATAACCTACTTTTTTTGGTGATTATTGATGTCACAGACCCTACAGTTTGAGGGCTCAAAGTGTCCAAAAAAGTGGGTTGTTTAAATTTTGTACTAACTACCCACCACTTACTCTGTATAGGCCTAAACGGTCACTCGTACAGCTAAGCTATAGAGATCAAAATGAAAGGTTGACAATTTCGTGCCAGATTGGCATGAATTATGATTTTTTAACCGTCACCCCAAAAAGTGTTATTCTTACAGCAATAGATATTGAGATCAAAATAAAAGGTTTTACAATGTTTAGATTTTATTTACAAATTTTTTAATGTGTGAAAATTTCCTAAAATAATTATTCTCACCACACGCATGCTGAATTATTCCTAGTAAATCTCCTTTATCTCAATACTTTTTAATTAAACAATGATAGACTTTCTAATACTATTAATAACTCTTTACCTGCAATTTCAAAATTTTCTTGCTGTCAATATGCCAGGAGTGGAAATCATGACCAGTCCAGATCTGGTTAAGAATAGCTGGCATGGCATTATGAGTATTTAAATAAAAAATTATTGCAAAAAGTTCTTTCTGCTTATCATAGTAGTAAATTGCCCAGTGGGGACTTGCATAGAATCCCCTTTCCAGCGCTTGAATATTTGAGTACATGACAACATGTATCAATTCATTAAACCTGTTAAAAGCTATTAAATTAAGAGTCGATTTGGTTTACATGAACGATTGATTGCCCATGAACGATTGTCCAAACAAGGAGCCTAAGTCTACGTTAATTTTCCATGCTGGCAATAGACTGTAATTTTGTTATCCAGTTATTTTGTACTTATCTGTGCGGCCGCTTGCATACGTAAAAAGACCTAGAATAACTTAAGCAAGAACGCTACATAGTTACCAGCCATTGGTTAGTCGGTGGGTGACATCAGTCAGCTGACGTAACATCGAACTCAATGCATTTGTTACAAGTGACAATTTTTGACACCATCTAGTGGAGGATTTCCCGGACGGATTCGATCCATTTTCGAACTTAGATATAGACATATGTGGCGTAGAATCTGTGTGCAAAATTTGACATAAATCTAATAATTTGCTCCAACATTATAGCACGAACACACTGATGGACAAAGAGTCTAAATCAACTCTAATAAAGGGTAATTGTTACTCTCACACCACATAATTACACGACTAGAGGTGAAGGGCACAAATTCATTCACCAATGCAGTATATTTCCTTCCCCGAGTTGTTGGTGATGTGTAATTACACTGGGCATTAACAACTAGTTCCGAATCCTGTAAATCTGTAGGAAGGACACAACAAGATCCATTTACTTGTAAGAGCACTTGTAATTGTGTATGGAAGCCACCTTCAATTTATAAGAAAAATTATTAACATTACCTAAAATAAGTTGTCCAACCACGTTCACTCGAGTCGGTAAATATATTGACGGGGATAATAACTATTGAGTCACCTTTTTTAATTGGATCAAGTTGCCTGTTTCAAAGTAACCTTGTGTGAATTGTCTACTTTGTCTATTCATTCTTGTTTTAAATTTGTAAATCTGGTAATTCTTACGTTTATCAAAAAGTATGCAAATAAAACTTACGGACACTAAAATGTTAGTTAGCAGATAACTACGTTTTTCTTATTGCTGAAATCACGGTAATGTTGAAATAAAAGAAGAAAGTTTGAGATAGAAAAGAAGTCTTGCACAATACTGCAAATGTCTTGGGCAAAAAACTTCAGCCTCAAACAGGTAGATTAAATTTAGAGTCATTATTTTTCTATGGAAAGACTGGCTGTTGGAGGCCCATTGACCTCAGGGCAACCTTTTTTAACTCTCAGCCCCATTCCTACGCCACTTACCCCATCTGCTGAATATTTGTTAATCTCAAAAAAAATTACACTGGCCTGTTAAAATAATAATCTGAAGCCCTTGAATGCACTGGTAACAAACACTGTTTTTATTTTTTTTTTTTAGGATGAAAGGATAACGCTTGCTCAGGAACACGGAAGGTGTAAAGTAGTTTCATGGAGTGAGGAAGGTAAGTAATACCGGACCATTTCCCTTCATTGATCAATTTTTGTTATGAGATGCATAATCGCTCACAAACTTCCCAGCACATTTAGCATACCAGTAGATCCTAATGATAAAAATGTAAGGTCGCTTTAAACTTAGTCTAAGTCAAGCGCTTCTAGGCTGACAACTGTATCCTAGGCAGGGAAGCCCAGCAAGTAACCACTACTCAACCTTTTAAGTGTACAATCTAATTTTTAATTTTGATGCTTCCAGTTTATGAAAGCCTGTTGATTGAACGGACATTAATGGCTTGCAAAGGAGAAGTTGACATTGCACTTGACTTTGGCTCGACTCCAAGGACAATCTCTAGGTTAATCAAATGCATGAAGGAGGTAGGTATTTGCATAAAAGTCAATAAATTTTGTCAGGAGTTTATAAAAATAGAATTCCATTAGGAACAAGAAGTGGGGTTATGAGACCCCAATAATTTCATTTCGACTGATTTGTGGTCAGTGATTTGTGTTTCAGCTCAAGTTAGATTTTTGCAACTTTTGAAAATTCATCTAAAAAGTTAAACTGCAGGTTACATAAGGCTGTTAACCTCTCTTCGTCCTGATTATTAGTTATTTCCAGTGGTATATACTTAAAACGAGCTGATCTCACAGGCTATGTTTTGACATCCGCAATCGACTGACTAAAAAATATAAATTAAGGATCTGAGTATGATCATGTTTTTGCTGTTTTGAAATTCATTGTTAATTATATTTAGTTCTTGTAACACTTCATACGAAAACCTTGAGCTGCTCAAAACCTTCGAGCTTGAGCCCACGTAAGAACTCAACTCAAACTCGAACTTTTCGAGGTTTGCACAGCCCTAACGAGAAATTATAGACCATATTAAGACTCGGTGCCAGTGTATTGTGGATTACAGCAGCCAATTTGTTGATTTTGCTGCAACATGCATCTGCCTTAAAGAAATTTTAAAAAGAACCAATTTTTCTTGTGATGGTTGTTAATCAACAAATCGGTTGATGTGTAGATCTTAAAAAGGATGCGATACCGGTTTAAGTCTAGACAAGTCAATGGGTATTTCAAAATATTATAGGTATATGTAGATTAATGGGTGAGCAAATCTTCTAGGGGTCTAGTCTCAACTTGTCGCCTTCAAATTAGATGCAGTTTCTTCAGAAGTTATGTGCAATAGCAAGGGCGAGCTAGGGTTTTGGTAAACGAGCATGCCATTAAAGCGGCACTATCACCGATTGAAAACTGTGCGCAAATATCCTGGCGCCGTCTAGCAGCAGCGATATTGTTAACCTGTACAGCTTGCTCCCAGGTGCACGATGACGTTCCAAAATTTTCACTCAATAATTAAGAAGGCTCGTGGCTTCGTAAAAAGAAATGACATTGTGCATTCCTTCACTTGATGCAAGCAAGTGCTAGATAGTACGAGAAACGCTAGATGTTGCCAGATTCTTCCTACTTTCAGTCGGTGATAGTGCCACTTTAAGCTCAAGACTAGGGACCATGATTTGAGCAAACACTCGATAGTTCTTTACTCACTCTTCGTGTTCCTAACATTTATTGCAAAACCATTCCCAAGAATATATGCGCAATTTACTACTGTTAATGGACAAACAACTAGAATTTCCAGGCCATAAATATGCAACAATACCGTCCTGTACCTTAGCCCGAAGGTCGCATTTCAAATGTTCTTGGCCAGACAGATCGACATTATATAATTGAAATGGCAAACATCCCTCAGACGCCTTTCCCATTCTTCGTCTGAGGTTACATGCTGCTTGGCATGCCTTGTGGGATAGGCAAGATGGTAATGAGTTGTCACTATAAAAGGCAGTCCAGGTTTCGCACTCATGTCCTGGTTTGGCTGGCCACTGACGCCGAGTAGAGCCGGTATTGGCCCGTTTATGAACTGGTCACACCAACTAACACATTGTTTCGTTTTGAGGGGGAAGTTCCCCCTATGCCATTTTTGTCAACAGCCAGTTATGGTCCGTCATGTGCATGTGAAATGTCACCAACTTGCTGGTATTCATCGCTGTTCTCATTTTCCACGAGACTTAGCGTGTCAAATGGGCGACGAAAATCTGTCTTCCTGTCCTGGTTTTAATGCCCCCCCCCCCCCTCCTGCCCAGGTTGGTGCTAATGACCTTGCAGTTGATGTACCATTAAGTCTCATTCCCCTCCTGCCTCCTTTCCCATTATTATCATTGCAATTTAAATTGTTAAAGCGGCTTTATTATGTCAGTTTGGTCCAGTTTTGTAGATTTCCAGGTGCTCTACAAAAAAACTACCAAATGTTTACCATCAAGCAGAAGGTTATTCAAAGACCACCAATCCCTTCTCACCCCCATCTTCATTACTCCAGATATATTGGGGGAAAAAACATCTTGGGTCCCAACTAGAGATGTGACCTTTAAAAAGAACCAGTGCATACTACTAACAGCAGAACGTAAATCTGACAAACCCCTGAGTAAAAACTGCACAGAACCCTCTAAGCCTCTGACAGCGATGCTGCAAAGCTCCACGTCATAGTAGCCGGTCTACTTTCATGTACGCGGAGAATGTAGTCCATATCTTGGGTTTTCACATTGTTTTCTCTGTTAGAATTCCGGAGCCTGAACATACTTCCAATTAGGAACCCCAGACTTGCTACAAAAATTGTAAATACGTTTTATTTTTTTTGGGGGGGAGGGGCACCTTTGAAAATCTCAGCAGTTGCTTGCTGCCGGCTAATAAATGTTTGGTGGTCGTTTAGAAGCTAACTAATCGTCCAGCAAGTTGTCAAAAAATAAACAGTTTGCTTGCCCGATACTTCATAATTTTCAAACGGACCAATTTCACTCAATACCATTATTAAAAACGACAATTCCTGTTGGTCATTCTCCAATGGAAATAGTAGACAACAGATGGTTATGAACGTTTTCTAAAATGTCATTCCATTATTTCAACCCTTCTCCCTAAATTAACCACCTTGAGCAACTGCTTAGTAAAGATTGGCAATGTTGCAATTTTATCAACGTATGCAACCAGTACCACAGTTGTAATCGTTACTCTGTTACATATTGTTACACAGTGGATGTTAATAAAAACACGTGGCGAATGCTGTATTTCTAGCAGATTCATTTTAATAAATAACGTAAAAGTTGTTAAGTAATATTTTTTAAACTATACTTGAATAAATCCAGAAAGCAAATAAAGCCCTGTAAGTTGCATAATGTGTCTTCTAAAATGTATTTAAAGTTACGACATTGTACCTTCACCTACTACAAGACACCTGAAATATTGCAGTAACCGAAAATACTGTAAACAATGAACCACATGATAAAAATTTCATTATTGCCTATCGTTGCATCTAAGACAACTACCTCACTCATTAAACATATATGCATTTATCGCATGGATGTACGTGCAATTTTGCATTTAAAATAAACAAAATGTATTTAATTGCTTTTGTAGGGTGGAATGGTCCTGGTCGGTTCGGACCCTTTGTTGGCTGAGACAAAACATGCCCAGATGCTTCAAAGCAAGAAAATCAAATTGCAGGCAGTGCCCATGGGCAGCTTGGAACAACTGCAAGAATTGATGGATCTAGTAGCAGAAGGCAAAGTAAGTGAATCTTAACATTTGAAGGATAAAAATTAACCATCCTTTTGGGTATCTCCGTCCCTAGACTCACTCAAAAGGAATGCCAAATTTGTTGATCGATCAATCATTCGTGTTGGTTTCATTTTATTACTTTTACTTCACTAAATCAAAGGTTGGGCAGGGGATGGGTTAATACCTAAATTATTTTTCTCCTTGGGTTGAAAAATCATGAGGGACCCTGGTTAGCTGCAGGTGCACGGCTTTCTAATATCTATAAAGGCTTGACCATCGATGATTCTGCCACCAGTCACACTGAAAGCACTGTATGAAGGACTGCGCTATCGTCTGGATTGAATTATGGAAGTAACTCGTGTGTGCAATGCAGAATTTTAAATGAGAAACATGGCATTGCCGGTAAATTATTAAAGTAACAACAATGGCGTGATGCTACATACATCTTTGTGCATCTAAGTAAAGGATCATGAGGCTGACTTTCATTAAATTCAAATAGACGAAGAACCGATTCTTTCACGTTGCTGTAAATCGTTCAAATACTTCAAGGATAGTAACTGTTACTGTAAAATAATGTTCGTTTAGTTCTGCTGCACTAGAAACGCCACGTGCTTTTGCACGTGCTGCTAACACTAATCAATGCTAATCAATGTTAGTAGAGTGCTTTCAGCATGCCTAGCGGCAGTTACTAAAAGTTTTGGAAATAGTGGCTCGCATGCTGTGCCAAAGAGAGCGTCAAGCCTTTATAACTTGAAATCACGCTGCTCGCACCCACAGAGATCTCTAGCCAGATTTGTTTGGGCTCGCTAGTAGAGAATACGCTGCGGACGAGAGCAAAGGCACCTTGCTGACGGTAATTTGACAAGCACAAAACCGAACAGGTTTCAGCAAGCTAAAAAAGCAGAAACTACTGCTTGTTTGAGCAACATCCTACTGAATGTTAGACACCCAAATTTAGGCCTATTAATGGCAAATGAGCACTTGAAATCTAATATTCAGAAGAATGGAGCCCTAAACAAGCAGTAGTTTCTACATTTTAGCGTGCTGAAACCAATGTTAAGTTTTGTACTGCTTGTTAAATTGCCATGGGCAAGGTGCCTTTGCCCACATTTACAGAACATTCACTACTGACAAGCTTAAAGAAGGGAGAAACAGTCTGTCTAGAGATATCTGTGTGAGAATAACTTGATATCAAGTGATCAACTGCCATTAATAGGCCTAAATTTGGGTGTCTAGCATTCAGTAGAATGGAGCCCCAAACGGGCAGTAGTGTCTGCTTTTCATCTTGCTGAAACCAGTCCGGTTTTGTGCTTGTTAACAGCCTTTATTAGATATTAGGAAGCCATTCCTTGTTAGCACATTTATATAGGAGGTCCGAAACTTTTATAAAATCTACCCAACTTTTAGTCCAACATTGTCTTATTTGTACATTCCAAACACCAGTTGAGGTTTCTAATGGTTCAAACTTCAAGTTGCTAGCTTAAACTGTTAAAAAAAAAACAGTGTCAACACCAATTGCACCAAGTCTCTTTGACAAGTTAACAACAATTTGACAACAATTTCAGTCTGATATACCCTATGCAAACTGCAATGTGAACAAAATGTCAAATTTGGCAAATTGTTCAAATTATATTTAATTCATTTGGTCAATTGTAGTCCCCAATTTTGGTATTTGTGACTGAGTTGTTATAGCTCCAACCAATATAGTTTGACTTTTGGGTTACATTTTCAGCTATATGCATTAGTTCAAGCCCAGCGCGCACCAGTTTTTTTTTGAAGCTTTAAACTAAAGTCCCATAAGAATGAACCGCCAATGCCTAATCCAAGGAGAGAACCTAATAGTTTTTTTTTTTTCTCTGACTGCATTGTATACTGCAGTCAGAGAAATTCAACTTTGTTAAATTAATATTTTAGGTATGGCAAAAAATAAAAAAATAATCGCAAAAAATAAAAAATAAATGCAAACAGTTTTTCGTTTGTGACTCATCAGGCTATTTAGTTTATGTTGTGACCGCCAACATGTTTAACATCTTTGCACGTATTTGAAATTAAATTAATGTATTTGATCAAATCATGCAAAGTTGGAGTTGGAATTTGATGGCACTCTTTGGATTCGTGTCTGGGGTGATCCTTATGGGTGGCAGTTTATGAGTGCTTAGGGCAGAGGTACATTATGTTTAATGCATACTTAAGTTGGACGTTTACCATCAAAAAGTTATACATTTCTACCAAAGCTCCAATCGAAAGACGTACTTTGAAAAGTTCATCTTCACAACTGTTAAGTCCACTTTCAAAGAAAAAGATATTCCTCACCACAATATGGCAGTCAGGTTTTTTTCTGCGGTTGGAAGGCTCAGTCAACTGGCTTCTTCAGGCAACCACAACAACACTGTCTTCGTCGCGACCGTTCGTCTGCTCACACTTCAAATTCAGAGCAGACAAATGGCCACGGTAAAGAAAACGTTCTTGTAGTTGCCTGAAGAAGACAGTCGACTGAGCCCTTCCAACCCTCTGTAAAACCTAACTGTGAAAAATTAGTGAAGATATTGTGACGAAGGATATCTTTTTCTTTGAAATTGAGCGTAACGGTTCTGAAGACGAATTCGTACTACAACCTCAGATGTCATCCATTATATAAAGAGTAGGGTATGGAATAGCATTAGTATCTGGTCTGTTTTCCCTAAGGGCTGGCAAGTAGAGCTGTAGTGTTAGCAAGTAGAGCAGTAGTTTGTTAGCACTGAAGCACATGTAACTGGGCCCACGTTTGTGTTATTAGGTTTACCATTTGCATTAGCGAATCTTTTCTAAGTAATCTTTATTTAGATAAATAGGGAGTTCAAACCTGGGAAAGTAGACAAAGTAATTTCTACGGAGTAATTTTTGTGTAATGTCTGACAAAAATTCAGCCTCTAGTTATAATTGGCTGAATTAGGCATTGTCTCCCTAGCGTTTTCATGTATAGGTGGTTCATATAGGCGGTTCATCCAGTCTGAAACTCCTAAGCCTATAGGTAACTTCTGTAAAGTAGCACTATCACCGACTGAAAGGCGAACGAAAACACCACGGCACCATCTAGCAGCTGTGATATTGCTAACTTTTACAGATGACTCCCTTATGCACGAGGTCGTACCAAATTTTTACTCAATAATTAAGGAGGTCGTGGATTGATTGTTTTGTTAAAAGAAATGCCATTGTGCATGCCTTCGCTTGTTACAAGCAAGTGCTAAGATATTGCTAGATAGCGCTAGATGTTACCAGATTCTGCCTACTTTCAGTCGGTGGTATTGCCACATTAAGAACGCGCTTTCGTTTACGCAAAGACTCGCCTTTGTGTTCCCAAAGTAGAAGCTAAATTTGTCTGAAATTCCAACATGGCGGCGGGTTTAGCTCTGCCGGCTCTCAACGACAACACTCGTCATGCGAGTTCAGAAGCAACAGGGAAAATAGTTTTGTCAGGAGGAATTCTGAATCTTATTGTCACAGATTATAAGACTGCAAGCATCGACCGAAACAACATCGGATATAGCTAATCCAAATAACATTGTTACCATGGCAATGACACCTTTGCCATTGCGATTAAATTCTAGCTGTGAGAATGCAAAGGTGAGTCGTTGGGTAAACGCGTCCTCCTACGGTGTGCTCTGTGGTGACTATGAAAGTGCCACATTTTTTCCCCATTGTCTTAGCTCATGTTCGCTAATTTAACAACAGTGCCTCTATCTTAGCAGATGGAATGAACCGTTTCTTCGACGATCCTTAACCTTTAAACTTGAGTGGCAGTAAATTATTCGTTAGGCCTCATAGGAAACTTTGATGGATTCGATTTTCCCAACTTCTTATTTTCTTTACAGGTGAGCCCTCCAAAGTACACCGTCTTCCCTGTTGAAAATGCATCAGAAGTGCTGCGCAGATTGAGCAAATCTCAAATTGATGGAAGGGCAGTATTGGAGTTCAACAAAAAACTGACTGAAGACTGAGAGATTTCCTCCTTCAAAACGAGCCGTCAAGTTTTTGTTTTTTTTTCAAAGTGATTTCGTCTGTTAGAACTGGAACAAAACGATGACGACTCGAAACGCTCCAAAGCTTAAAAATTACAAATGCAAGTCACCTCGTGCAAAGCTGACAGAGGAGTTGTGATCGTGGAAGTTAGAGAATGTGTATGAACTCAAGACAAGTACAAAGGTTGTGAGGTATTAAACTTCTACAGATATTCCACAAGGTATAGATAGACTTTTTATTTTTTATTGTACATTAGGAATTTACTATAATAATGTGTTACAAGTCTGGCTGTGTTCTCAATGCATCGGCTGTACAGATTTTTTTTTTGGAAATTAATAAATAAGACATGTTGCAGATGAACCAGAGAGTGATTGTATTTTGAAAAACCGAATTTCAATGTCACCTTTTATTTTTCGGAAAATCTAACGTGACGTGTATAACGCTGCAGTACGGTCTTGCACAAAAACGTGTGCAAAGCATTGTGCTAGAACTACTAACTGCTTAATTAGATGAAAAAACTTTTCTATCCCATTGCCATTCTTGGCCATACTTAATAGTAGTGCCCAAGAATTGTCCTTATTTGGTACTAAAAATGATTCGCAATAATTTCCATCAGGATATCTAAATCAATACTGATGCAAACCCATTTCCAATGGCTTGGTAGACTAAACTGTCAGAATGCTTAGTAGGAATTGAATCCTCGACCCTTGAGACCAAAGGCTTCAAGCCCTACTACTGAGCCATACTAAAATGGCCGTCCTATTTATTAGTCAGGAGTACATAAAGTTCCGTAGGAACAAGAATAAGCTTGTAGCTCATTTAAATAAAAAATGTGATGGGATATTGACCTAAATCCTAGCTAGTAACCTACATTAAAAAAAAAAACATGTCTTATCATTGCGTAGACTGAACCAGAATCAGTCGCCTCACTTTTGACTGAGCTATCTTGTCATGAAAACCAAGACCTTCGTACAAACCTTAGCTGAGTGGGGTCAATTTTCCGTTGTACCAGACAGCATTGTTTGTTTCTATGGAAATATTTCTTTTTCACAATTAGATTTACAGATTGAGACGTTGATATTTTTTTAACGTAAATGTAGATATTTATTAAAATTCCTATTTTTTTAAAGGAAATTCGTTCCTCGAACCAAAATCGTAAATGTGAATATTTAATCAGATGATATAAAACTTCTCTTTTAAGGAAATTCGTTCCTTAAATCAAATTCTTAGATGATGTGAATATTTAAATCCCAAGAATATAGTTTCACATTATGTTTTCAGAAAACTGACTGCATGACGACTCGTTTCCTTGCACTAAGAGTGCAAAAACATGTGGATATCACACTTGTAGATTGTTCACAGTTACTGTTAGAGTCTACGAATGGGATGTTTCCGGATTTTTTGCACTCGTAGTGGAAGAAATCGTGGCGTCATACAGTCAGTTTTCTGAAAACATAATGTGGAACAAAGTATAGTGGGTGCAACCTTGTATTTAGTCCTCACCAAAATTGTAGGTGTACCATTATTTTGTTAACGCTAATCCCCAAATGAAAAGCCACTAATTTGATTTCCTTTATTGGCAGTCTACAGCTAGCTGATCTATCAGCTTACGATCTTACGTTAGTAAAGTTTTACTTGATTAACAGGTAGGTTCCGTAGTGTTTTACTGGAATTTTATCAACAACAATCTGAATTTCTGCATTTTTCTTCGCGTTTTCTCATATTATGCAAACTTGAGGGGTCATTTTTGGAATCTACTTCCGCTAACTCGCATCTAAAAAAAAAAACTTGTTAAGAAAGCGGATGCGGAAACTTGAGTATCAAGAAGAAGGTGTGTAAAGACAAAGGGCATGGGATAGTTTGGATTGAAAGGTCTAAAGGTTTTGGAAACCTATTAGTGATGTGCAGTTAGTGTAGCACTACAACCGATTAAAAACCGAACAAAAATACAGTAGCGCCATGTAGCGGCAGTTGTATTGTTAACCATTACCACTTGCTCCCAGGTGCACGAGAACGGACCATATCTTCACTCAGTAATTAAGGAGGCTCGTGGCTTGCTTGTTTCGTTAAAAGAAATGACGTTGTGCATTCCGTAGCACATCAAGCGATACAAGTGCTAAGAACTGCTAGACGTTACTGGATTTTGCAGACTTTCAATTTGTGTTAGTGACAATTTAAGACAACAGGGCAGTCGAGGCTTCACTCCTGATCATTATGGCCTTTTCATTCGCTTTAAGCCTAATGCATGAAGCCTTAAATCACCATTTTAAAATCGTGATTGTTTTGCCACTATGTTACTTCTGGTTGTAGTTTCTGAATGAATTGCTGAAAACTGGAAAGGATGCACTCGAACGAATTAAAAAAATGTAAAAGTTTGCGTAAACGTACTTAAAATTGTGTAAAAAATCATAAAGTGTGGCAGAGAAAGGTTTTCAGGAGTGGTCAAGCACGAGCATTTTGTCCATGTTACACGAACATTAGTGTAATAATATATGTACAGGCAGTTTCTTGATAACTTACAAAAGCTTCACGTAATACCATTTCAAGCTTAAGGTATGGTGAAAAACAGATTTTTCTCCAGTCATTAAGAAATTTAAAAGTATCGTATTGCGGCTTTTTACTGAGTTACGGAAGCTTGCTGTAATATTAACTCTCAACTTTTGCTAGATTTTCTTACATTGTTCCCGATGCATACACTTAACCCATCAAGTTACCCTTTACAGTGCAGCGACACTTCCAAAATAACATCTGTACGTGTTAATGACTGGCTGTGGCTGCTGTGTTTCAGTAATTTTTTTTTTGACTAAGCAGTAACAGCAGTACTGTGTTGTGTAGATTTTTCGTAATTGTATGAAGCCCTTTCTTCCTTAAGTATAATTTATATGAAAACTACGATGATTCATGCATCATGATTGTAAAGCATGAGCCGGTTATTCATGCTCGTAATTTAATGCTGTTATAATTATGTACTCATGGTCCTGACAGTAACGTCTGTGGATTAAAAATTGTATATAATTACATTTTCCTACCGGTACTATATATTTAGCAAAGTATTGTGACAAAGAGGTTTTTCTTCTAGTTTAACCTAAAACTCGAGAACTTCAGTTTGGCTTCGATAGGATTCAAGACTCATAACAGTATCCAGCAAATAACATTTTACTGTTGTACAAAGAAAAAATTTGGTTAATACGACTTGTCACTCGTGTTATCCCGTAAGTGAACTCACTTGTATGGAAAATAACTAGTATACAACGTTATTTCATGTTCTTCAGAAAGCTTTCAGTGTATCTGCATTGAATATTTCTAATTTGATTCGAGTAACATTTTTTTAAACCTAAATCCTTGATCTTTTCTTCTTAATCATTTCCTAGCATACAGTTCTGCAATTGTACGCTATAGGACTACTTAATTGATACAAAATACCAGTGGCAGAATACTTCTAGCTACGACAAACTAGTGGTAAGAATTTGGTCAGCTAAACTGGACTGAGAAATGATATCCGCTGGCCTGGTGGAAATCTAGTACTAAAATGCCAGTGAAAAGACACGGAGCAACAGATTCTTCCTGTCGTATCGGGTAGAATGGTCGGCATATTGAAGCAAACTTGTAAGGTTCAATATACTTTTTTTTACTATAGTAGTTTATTTGGGACACAGCTGGCAAGTGTCAGATGAAGCTAAACGTCTATGTATCAAATGCATCAGTGTAAGGGAATTTTCTTTATTTAACTCAGTCCAGTCCCACGGTCCCACCCTTAATCATAGAACGTCCAGGCAAAGTCCTTCCAGTATATTCTTCTAGCAGGAGGTTGGGACAAACGGCCCCGTCCTTCTAGCAAGACTGTCCAGAATGGAGGAGTCCTACCAGCAGGTCTGCTCTCAAGCGCATAGCGAAAGCCAAAGTATTTACTAAACATAAATCTTAGACGCTAACTTATTATCGTAGTTCACTTAAATTAAGCAGGTTGCAACGATGTTTAGACCTATCTGTCTTGTATCAGAGTGCTTATTCGAATGTTAAGCAAATTGTAGTATGCTTTCAGTATCTCTGTGTAGTGTTTAGAAGTCCGATGCCTTCAGCTAAAGTTTGCTAGTTCAAAAAATATTCTAAGCTTAGGCTTGGTGGCTTCATTAGAAATGTTGAGAAACATAAAAGGAAATAAATTCACAGTTGTTTAAAAATAACCAATACTGAGCCGAGACATCATATCTGCCTCACACGTATTCTTGGTAGCCTAGTATTAATTTAAAATAGGATAAAAATATATCGCTTACCAACTTCTTTTATGCAGGCAGCCCATCGGCGTTTACGTTTTCGTTAGGTGGAGATGCTGTCGTAATATCGTTTTTAACTCGCAAAACGAAACTACTCCTTTGCATAAGCGTTAATTTATCTCTGTCCCACAGCACACTTACAAACTCTCAAAGAATTCCAACATATTTTCCGAAGCACCAAGCAGTGTTAAAATCATCTCAAACAACAATTTATTCCACGCATTTTCTGTGGCTGACACATTGAAATCGGTTGCCACCACTGAAACACAAGCCAGTGCATGCACGGACTTTGCCACCTTTGAATGCTCACTGCGCAGTTGCAACAAACCTGGTCACTTCCGGTTATGTTTGCGCTAAAAGGTCAAAGGTTTCTGTGCAATTAAAAAAAAATCGTTCTGCTAGAAGTACGCATTATGTAATTACAGTGCTTTTCCGAACGTATTACTGGAAGGACGTTGTGTCCTGCCAGTAGACAACTGGACGCTCTATCATTAATTATGTGGCCCTTTGGGAAACTTAATAAACCTGTCCATACCCACAAAAATGCTTAAGGCAATCCCTGTACTATAGTTCATCTTAATGTGAGTGCTGGGTCCTTATGGGTACTCTTGAGTAGGTTATTCTGTTGGTGGAGTAGAATTTTGTTGGTTTCCATTCTTCGAAACTTGTGATGTTGTGCTGTTCATGTGATACTAACAATTTAAAGTTAATACTGAGTGTCGAAGTATTAATTATTGGTGTAGAGGACATATTTGTATATGTACAGTGTAAAGAAATTCTATTAATGGGAATGTATTATAAGTGCAACGTAGAGATTTTTGTAGGCGTACTGTTAACTGTAGATTTAGTGAAATTTTAACGTGCTCTTTTTTCAAGAGAATTATAATACCGATTGTGTCGTTGTTTTTCTCTGCTCCAAAGGTTTTATAGTATTTGTAACATTACCACATAAGTTCACTTACTGTGCAAATGTACGTGATACAACAGGATCTGATATTCAGAAAGGTTGAGGTTTCTACTGAAACCATATTTCACAAGATGATTTAAGAATCCTCTTCCATCTATAATTTTGTGGGTATGTGATGAAAATGAAAATCGTTTTAAGTTCGTGTAATATTTTCACATTTAGCACTTGTGGATATTTTTATTTCGTTTTTAAAGAACAAGTTCTTGGTTTAAGATAGTATCAATGTGAAATTGAAGAAGCTGTAATGGAACCGATTTATGGACTACTTTTCTAAACGAAACTTTAAACTAGCTTTGGACAAACTAGGTTATCGTACTGTACTTTAATCAAATTGCTAGCCGTAGTTTTTCTCGTAAATCTTCAAAAGTTCCCCATTTGTTGATTATTGGTTCGGATGCAATAGATTTTGAACTTTTGTATGAGAGTTTTAAATGAATTGTCTTAAATTTCATTTAAGCTGTTAGAATTCAGAAATGTAGACCGATAAATGGAATTTTGAAGTTGAATAAAGTCGAGATTTTTTTATTTTTTTGTTGTGGGTGTTCAATTTGCTGTTACACAACAGGTGCTTATTTATCTACCAAAATTAATAAAATTCTAACACTGCTTTTTAAGGAATATGACAGTGTAGAAGACTCGTAAACAGTGTAATTTAAAAAGAACAAGTTGCAACACACGAAATCACGCTCAAATTCAAATCAAACAAATGCTACCGATGTGCGAATTTTCGACAGGCTGCAATGACTAAAAAGGAAAAATAGTCCTCCGTCTTCGTCAGGCCACCACAACAAGCCCATTTCCATTACTTACATTGTCCGACGTGCGTCAATCGTTAGTTAGAATTAGTATACGACTAGGACAAATCTCTGTGCCAGAGTCGCGTCCTATTTGTCTGCCAATTCTAACTAACGGTCGTCCACGCTGGACAATGTAAATAATGTAAATAAACTTGTTGTTGTGGCCTGATGGGGAAAGGGGTAATCGTCTCAGTGGAAAAATCACATAATTGGAGGAACGTATATACCGTAAACCGTATAATGGAAAATCGTGTAATGTCCCTGCCTCGCTCGTACTACTGGGCTCGCTGTGGCTATACATATAACATCAGAAACCGCAGGTATATTAATTTCCAGTTAGACGTTTGTCCATTATATTCTGTTGAGATGCTTTTCCATTATACGATATTCCATTTAGATGATTTTCCAGATTTTTTTTATTTAGGCAGATATCTATCTATATATATAATTACACTAAATCCGCAAAGCAGCCAGCAGCAGCCAGCAGCAGCAGCAAGCAGGACATACGAAGCAGTCATCTGCATCTGCAGCGTCCAGAACGCAACGTCCAGCAGCGCGAACATACGATGCCATCTACCGACCGAACGGCAACTTAATGAGGGGGGAGGGGGGGGGGCGGACCGAGGGGGGAAGGGGAGTGAGACGACGCGGAATGAGCGAGCGACTCCGCTAGTTAGATAATAATTATGCCATTAGACTATTTTCCAGTTAGACTTTCATCCGACGCCCCCTGATGAAGACAGGAGGACTATTTTTCCATCTTTAGTCATTGCAGACTATGAAAATTCACAAAACGGTAGTATTTGTTTGAGTTCAATTTTGAGCGCGATTTCGTTTCAGCGTGTTTTTTCGAACATTGAAAATACAATGGTTTTTTTTTTCCATGTCACCAACACCTGGCATGCGAGGCTACTTGGTACTTGTCACAAATGGATGATCGTTTTATTCTACTGTGACACCATCAACTCTCCAGCAAATCGTTAAATCTCAAGCTCTATATTAAAAATAGTACATCTGCTTTACTCTTGTGTTCATTAACTTACAAAATTAATTGTTTGTTCGATGACTTAACAAATTCGAAACTAGTCCGATGTACTTTCAGGGATGTCAGAAAGGCTAAAATTTGGAGGGATGTAAACCAGATTGCTGACGTATTAAATCTGCCAACTTGTTTTATAGGCCGACTTGTTTCATTGGCTAATTTACTAAATTTTCCCCAATTTGACGACTGTTTGTGTATGCAGGGGCAGCTCAAGGTAAAATTTGCACCATGGCAAGCTGGCCTTTTCGGCCACCATGGCACCCCTTCTTTTTTTTGAGCCCACTCTCTGATTTTAAAAAAAAAAAAAACTCGTAATCTTTACTAGATGGAAACGTTCGTCTTATACTTTTGAATTATCAAACTACAGTCTAAATAAAGAAGAAAACACAAGGTAAAGGGTAAACAAAGCAAGCAGTCTGCATTAAAGTCTGGCCTTGTGAGGATACACGATACACTAATCTGAGAGAGAAAGGACGGAAAGCTGTCACGACTGGGACACGAACCCAGGACTCCCGTTTACTAGCCAGGTGCTCTAACCATGGCGCTACCGGGGGATTATAGCTACAGGTTCCAGCCGAGCTAAGTAGCTGCTCAATATTTCTCAGCAGTGACCTTTAGGTCTGACAGAATAAAAGCACTAAAAGTAGTTAACGTTTTAAAAAGCCAGCAAGTGCACATGTATACAGTAAAATGCGACGTTTCGGGATTTATCATCCCGTTGTCAAGCAAAAAATATATTTTATAGCATAAGCTACAAGTCAACAAGATACACTTAAATGGTTTCCCATTCTAAAGAAAAGCAAGCCAGAGCAGTAAAAGATAAAAGATAAAAAATAAAAAGTTAAAAAAGATAAAAGTGAAGCCCAGTCAGCGCAAAAGCTGAACTGGGAGGACCTCAGTCTCCCTAACGAAGCAGGGAAGAAGTGATTTGTAGAGCGGAGATGGCGGCTATTTATGTGGGATGGCCCTGGTGAGAGAAATTTGCGATTCCAAATTTGTGAAGGATTGGCATATATTCCGAAAACTGTTTATTATTAGGCATCAAATGATTATGGACTGGTGGTCGTTGTGTTAGGATGCAAAGTGTTTCTAAGTTAAGACGTGCACGAAAATTATTTTCTTGAAAAATGACTTGCGTATTTTGAAGATCTGGGGTGTGCCCTGTCTTTATGTGGTGCTGAACAAGAGAGTTGGTTTTATCTTTGTATTTAAGGTTGGATTTGTGCGATGAAATCCTTTTATTAAGTTCCTGTTTCGTGGTTCCTATGTAGCTAGCTGTGCATGTTAGTTCGCCACACGGGATTTGATAGATGACATTTTTTTGTTTAGTTTTATCTTTTGCTCGACTGTAATGTTTGGCATAGTTAGATTTTTTTTATTTCGTGCTGCAGTGGAGACGAGAGTCAGATTTTGGGGAGCCAGCAATTTCCTAAGGTTTTCTGTGGCATAGGGGAAGTATGGAAGGCATATAAAATTTGATGGCTTGAGTTTTGGTGGGTTAAGGTTGAGAAGAGCACGGTGATCGATTAGTTTTTCTAGCAAATGGAGAGGGTATCCATTTTCAACAAATTTATGTAGTGTGTATTGAAATTCTCGAGCAAGGAGAAATTTATTGGTTGTGTGGTCAAAGATGCGTTTTATTTCGTTAGAAACTACATTATTTTTATGAGCTGGGTCAATGAAGGAAGCATAATTCATGGAACGAGTTGTATGCATGGGTTTTCGAAAATGCGTAAATTCGACTAGATTTTCAGGGGTGATAATGACCGTCATATCCAGAAATGGGATGGCCTTGTTTTTAGACTCTTCTATAGTGAAAGAGAGGGAAGGGTTAAGAGAATTTAAAAATTCCAGCATTGGTAATTTATGATGATCCCGTATGAGAGCCAGGGAATCATCCACAAATCTTTTGTAAAATTTTGTGTGTGGAAACTTTAGTAAAAGAGCGTCATCAATTTTATTGAGTGCAATGTCGGCCAGGAAGGTTGAAGTGGGACTACCCATTGGTACTCCATCTGTTTGCATAATAAATAAATTTTCGTAGTGAAAAAAGGTTGTGGCGAACACTATTTTTACAGCGTCGAGAAAAAGAGGGATGTCCCAGCCAAGTCTGTTAAGTTGTTCAGGGTTCATTTGTAGTTTTTCTGAAATACATTCTAAAATATACTCTTGGCTAAGAGAGGGGAACATCGAAACCACGTCAAATGACACAAAACTATACCCCGGAGGTACCCTAGAATTTTCCAGTTCTGCAATTATACTTTTGGAATTAGGAGTGGTGTGTTTTCCTTATCGCACCGGTTCTTAAACAACTTGCAATTGGAAAACACACCACTCCTAATTCCAAAAGTATAATTGCAGAACTGGAAAAATACTGGGGTGCCGGCGCCCCACTCCAAGCAAAGCGATCAGCAACAGCTTAATAATCAGCGTCCTCATCTACAAACCAAGTTTTATTTATAAACCAAGTTCAATCCCATGACTAACCTGAAAATATAAATACCTGAAAGTTAATGAAGGAGTAATAAAATAGTTTTGAACTCCTTTTGGAGACTTTTGTTGCCAAAAGTCTGACTTGCATACTTTCTTCATTTACATGTCTTTCTCGTTATGCAGCATCGTAGTGGGGCTCCAATTCTTAGATTTACTGGAGTTGTATTTTAATGTTGCTTAGCTTCAGCGTTGTACGAAGTGACTAACCAAGCGAGGTAAGGAAACGGTCATTATTTATGGCCTGGGGCGAAGGAAATGAAAATATGACCACCAAATTTTCGATGACCCCCCCCCCCTTCGAGACCACGCAAAAAATTTGCCTCCCCTCCCCTCACTTATGTTTCCAAAAAAATGTGCTTTTCGTATACCTACTGAGACTGTCTGAAGATGATTTCCTGTAGCCAAGATTAGTGCTGTAGCTAAATTAAGTTAAGTAGCTCTCCGCACCGACAGTTACCATTAGTTGTAAGGACACGTGTCTCGTTTTTAACGACAAGACACGTTGGGTTACAAATGTTCTACAATATGAGCCTTACACCCATCTATTGTCGAGATTCGTACAGTAAGTATGACGAACACACTGTTTGCTTGTATGCTTACATCCATAACATATAGTCAGCACCTGAAAAACACAAGAAGCCAAGAAAAAGGTTTCAAGGCTTTTCTACAAAGTTCTGTGTAAAAACTATACGTGCAGTTTTGATACTAAAACCTTGTAAATACTCACATCATGGGGTGTGTGGGACGCTTGCCCCCAGGGGAGCTGAGCCGTTTTTAGAAATTTCGACTGCTGGAAGGGCCATCTTTAGGTCCAATAATGACTTCTTCCACATTGGTCAGTGTGTGTCGGATGCCCCCACCTCCACCTTGACGGGATCTGCAAAATGTATGACCACCCTTGAGAGGGTCCAAAAATTCAGGACCTCCCTCCATTCCCCCCCCCTCCTTCCCAGCGATAAATAATGACCTGTACCTAGGGTATAGTTCTTTAGTAGAATAGAACTGCAAGTAGAATAGAATAGAATAGAATAGAAAAACCCGACGGTGCAAGCTAAAAGCCAAGAAGCACCCCCCCCCCGTCCCCCCCACACCCCCCCCATCCCAACCACCAAAAACACAGACCAACCAGGGGGCAACCACCAAAAAAAGCCTAAGCAAGAAAGTGGTCCAGCCGATTTTTAAAGGAATCAAGTGAAGGGGAAAGAACAACCGAGACGGGCAGAGCATTCCATGCCTCGACCACACGTTCAGAAAAAAACCTGTGACGCACGTTACCGGAGGAAATACTTCCACAGAGTTTAAGGGAGTGCCCCCTGGTCATGGTATGAGAAAGACAGAAAAAGTCAGCAGCCTGAACGTCAATGAGGTGGTTTAAGATTTGGTACGTGAGGATAAGATCTCCACGGTTTTGACAGGGGTCAGGTTCAGTTTGCGAAGACGTTCTTCGTAAGAAAAGTGTTTTAGGGTAAGGCACCATTTTGTGAGGCGGCGCTGACAAGTTTCAAGACGGGCGAAGAAGGAGGCATAACAGGGGCGGCCAATCTGAGAACAGAATTCGAGTGTAGGGCGAAGGAAGGTTTTGTACAGCAAAGCAAACAGCTTTGGTGAGACAGCAGAGAAAGTTTTAAGAATATAGTGGGCTGTTTTAAAGACTTGGCCGATGATATAGTTAGTATTAACATGAAATTTAAGAGATGAATCAACCAAAATGCCCAAGTCCCTATGGGACGTATTAGTAGGGATAGTAGAGTTACCAAGGCGGTAGCTGTAGTGTTGGTTGTTATGCCCAAAATGCAGCACCACACATTTGGGAGGATTAAGGGCAAGACAGTTTTTGGTCGACCAGATGGCAACAGCGTCGATGTCTTGCTGAAGATCTTGATGAAGATAAGCGGGAGAAAGAATTTTCAGGTAGTCCGCATAGCTCCTGCTAAAGGAGTGGATGACAGAATGGAGGTCATTCAGGAAAAGAATGAAAAGAAGGGGGCCCAGAACAGATCCCTGGGGGACCCCAGAGGTAACAGGGACCCATTCACTAGAGGAACCCCTGAGACTAACACGTTGTCGTCTCTGAGAGAGATAAGAGTTGATCCAGGCGATGTGTGATTTAGGAAAATTCAAATATGACAGTTTGTTTAGGAGAAGGGAGTGAGAAACAGAATCAAAGGCTTTGCTGAAGTCGAAGAATACAAGATCACATTGCATCCCTTTGTCCAAGAAGGTGGTAAGGTGGTTGTAAGTTTCAAGTAGGTTAGATTGACAAGAACGGCCTGGGAGGAAACCGTGTTGGAATTTAAAGTCGATATTGAGATGTTGACAAATGCTCATAACAGATTTATGGAAAAACCTTTCAAGGATTTTAGAAGCGACACAAAGTAGACTAATCGGCCGGTAATTTTTAACATCATGGAGAAACCCACCCTTATGAACAGGGGTGATATTAGCATCTTTCCAACGAGTAGGAAAAGTGCAGGAAGAAAAGGAACTTTGATAGATCAAAAAGAAGGGGGTAGCAAGAGATTTAGCACAGGATTTGAGAAAGAGAGGGGAAATGCCATCAGGGCCACAGGAAGAATCTTCCCTTAAAGCAAGGAAAGCATGCTCCACGTCCGAGCACAGGAAAGGAGTAGTAATGAAGCCAGCATCCATTGGAGGGCTGGGGAGATGTGGCAGATAAGAAGAGGCAAAATGCGAACCAAATTCCGCCGCAATATCAAGGTCATCGAGCAAGATAGGACCGTTATTACTCTTCAGACAGGTAGTAGGAGCAGTCTTTCTATTGCGATTAACATAGGTAAAAAGTGACTTAGGATCCGATTTAGCTTTGAGACCAGGGCAGCTAATTTCAGGAAGTATTCGTAGCCCCGGAATTTCAGGATTCGTTTCTCTCTATCCAGGGATTAATTCCGAAATTTCAGGATTTCTTTAGCATGACTATCAGTGGTTAAAACAATTACGTGGAAGGAAGTTTGCCCACGATAACTTCATAATTTTAAAATACTCACTAGACGAAAACTGACATTAGCTAAGAAACCAGTAGTAACACGTCCTTAGTTATTTGAACTTATCAACTATTGTTAATAGTTTAAATCAATAAGAATTTTCAAAATTTTATTTTTTAGTCAAATTGTGATATGTACCGCATTCAGTAGACTGTACTGTAGTCACTGCAGCAACTTCATTACTTAACTACTTAGGTTAGTAGGTTAACTACTTAAGGTTCTTCTTCTTCAGTCACTGCAGCTCCTTCATTACTTACGGGCAAATGAGGAAAGATCACGATGGAAGATGTACACATGTAGGAAATATGCCTAAACACCAAAACAATGATCATTATTCTTCTTCTTCAGTGTTAACTACTTAAGGTTAACTACTTAAGGTTCTTCTTCTTCAGTGTTAACAACTTAAGGCCTGTAGACTACTTAAGGTCTTAGTATCATACGTTGTAGTACACTACTCGCGCAACGGGCAGGGAAATTGAGAAGCAATGTCATCTCTGAGAATTGTCAAGCGGGCATTAAAGAACCATGTATTTAAACGATGAGTAGCGAGGCTGCAGTAAGAAGAGAAATTACCAACTGCCAGCTACCCCCGGCGTAGCTGATTCCCGCATGCCCCCCACCCCCCACATTTCCCCATTGTGTGGTCTGAATAACCTCTCTCTCTGCTCCTGCTGCCTAGCATGAACCTGCTCGCCCTCTTTCATTCAGTACCTTCCAAAACCAGCGAACAGAGCGAACAGAACGCACCAAACTTGACGTCGCGCGTGCGCAGTAACGTTGCGTCAGCCGTTTAGTACCTTCCGAAACTGCAATCACAGCTCAGCAAAATCAACAAGCTCAACAGAGCACTCGTTACGTCACACCTTGAACGTAACCAGACGTGGCTAATTGATTGGACCAGGCTAGGCTAATGGCTGTAACCAGGCGCTAGCAATACCAAAATGCGTACCGTCTCGGGGAGGTGGTTTACGGGTGATTGCCAGTGGTGGAGCTTTTGAACATGCGCGAGGTACCGCAAACAGATTCATCGCTGACGATGGTTGACGTAAGCAAGCGTAAGCAACACGGCTATAGTAGGAATTTTTCTTAGCGCATAAAACGTTTTTTATGACATAGCAATTAAAAAAAAAAGTACTAATCACGCATCAGGACTTTCACCACACATTACCTGGAGCCGATGACCACCTCAGTTCTTTGCCCCATTCGTATGATATATGTTCAGAGGCATGTCACAGCACAAAACTTAGATCTAAAGAACGACTTTTTCGCTGATCCTGGCATTAAAACGTATATTGTGTTCGATAACACAATCTAAGCTACTGATTTAGTTTTTTTTTTTTAAAGCTATCGCCCGCATCGGCAAAAGCACGAATAAAACGTAAAAAAAAAAAAACACTGCACGCTCGCATCAATTTTTTTAGTACCACTTAATTAATTTTTAGCGGCCTAAAAGCAAACGTATCCCAACCGTAATATTTTTTCCCCCCTTTAATGACGCCCTAGATTCGTCAGGCTAAAAGTCACAGCTAAAAGTAAAACCACATCGCATCTTACGTCTCGGTTAGCTTTGGGAATAGTACACCTTATAGCATCAACTTAGAGCTTGTGTCGTCACAAACCGGAATGATTCTCGTATTTTAACATCACAATTTATTTATTTTTTGGCTGGTGTCTTATAATTTTGCTTCGGCGGTCTATTGGAATAATTAATTTTAATTTTTATCGCATTAGTCTTTTAGATTTTGGTTCTCATGGTAATTATTAGCAAATTAGTACATGCACACACAGATGAAACATCATGGTTACTTTAGGCGCGCAAAGCATCAAAGTTCCCCTATATTCAACAGAAAATCTCCTTTATACGCCACATTTTAAAACGGATTTTTAGCTAGGGATTGACTTAACGGTAGGGAAATAAAACTTTGGGGGCCGTACTTGATGTGTGGAAGGTCGGAAAAAATGGCGCTGGGAGGAACATCCCTTTAAGTAGCCGCAACTAACGCGTAGGGTTAGGTCCACTACCTAGTTACGTCTAATCATTGGAAACGCATATTGCAAATGTAAGCGAAGCCATGGTCTTTCTCGGCACT
>JAHWFP010040483.1:3511-16976 GCA_023313725.1 Lithobius niger
ACTCCTATTTTTGCCTATTGCCTGACTTTGAAATTCTCTGTATTTGTCTGTCTAGTAACATACTTTCAAACTGCTTGTCAGTTCAGGATCAAACTTGGTGTACACTTAAACATATAAGGGGTATTGGTGTTGCTGAAGTTGTCAACCTTATCTGACATATTTTATATGATCTGAAACCAACGTATTTTCAAACTGTTTGTCAGGTCAGTTTCAAACTTGGTTTACACTTAACCCTGCGTGGGGTACTAGTGTTGCCGAGTTCTCAACTTTATGTGATCACGACAACACATACTTTGTACATCCCTACATACTGATTTGCGAACAACTACCTCGTTTCTCAGCCAGTTGGTTGCGCAAGCAATGGGCTAATGGCCTTGTGCAAAGTGCCACTAATGCTAAATGACGCCATCCATTGACCACTCAGCTCACCAATAATTTGTGAACTGAATATTTATTTAGCTGTGTTTACTATATTAATATTGAAAAGAGAAGTCATACAAATCGCAGTACTTAATTCCAGTCCCACCCATACTGAATCTCATTCACTGTTTTAAATTAGCTATAATGAAAGAACTGTTGCTCTCGAGTCTACAAGATATTTTTCATAAAATAATTTAAGGCTCAGGCATCATTACATCGATAATTCTGAATTTGATCCTCAGAATTGCGACTTTTTTAAAGGAATATCTACTGTCACCTCAGACATGTCAACTTACGATTCCCGAGTAAATCCGGAATTCTGAACTGAAGTTAGGAATTCCCAAAATCAAAGTTGTGATTCCTGATGGGGAAAACTTGGAATTAATACACATTTCTTTTCGTTCTATGACTCTTCCGTGCTGTCATAGAAACAGAACTGGAGCCACAGCAATGCCGTTTGTAAAGGATATTGGCCACACTAAAAATGCAGCTTTGTGTAACGATGGTAACCTAGTACTTACTTCTATTGCATCACCTGACTAATATATGCTTTTTTTTCTTTTAGATGATTTTGGAATGTCTGCAGCAACTAAAGACAAGCCCTACCAATGCACGATTTGTTTTCGAAATTTTTCCGCGTACACGAGTTTACACTCCCATGTGGTTGTTCACTCTGGGCGTTTTAAATGCCCAACGTGTGGAAAATGTGTTTCTTCGAAATTTCATCTTCAGGCTCATCTCCTTACTCATGTGCCTGCTGAAGAACGTCCGTTGTGGACATGCAATATTTGTGGAAAAGCACTCAGCTCTCGCACAAGCCTGAACGAACATAAGCGTATCATGCACGGCCTGTGACAGAAACTATTTTTTTTAGTATTCAACAAGTCTGACCTGATAGTGCTCTTTAACAAAAACTTCATAAGATTCGTGAAATTTAATGAGTGTATTCAGCCCTTTCTTATGCCAGTTCATACCCAGTTGAACCCACGTCACTTAAGTGCAGAAGAAATTTAAGAAGTTTGGAAAATGACACATGAGTTTAATACATGTTAGCCGGTTTTTAATCCACTCACTTTGGTTATATTTATAGTTTGTTGCTTTGGGGATGAAAGCTGGTCAATAAAGGACATCAGTGCCAAAAAATATCATTCGATTGAATTTTTCTTTAATAATTAAGTATAAATAACCATCAAGAAGTGAAAAAATTCACTTATTGAAGATGACGTACGTGACAATTTGCACACCCTCGTAGTGTTTAGAAAGAGAACTTATCAAAGGTTAGCACATGTAAAGAAAGACAATTAAAACAATAGATTACGTATAATCAAAAGAAAAACGTACAATAAGAAGAAAATTACAAAAAAATAAATATGTTATTTGAGAATTAGTCAACACATTTATAAGTTCATTAAATTTAGTTACTTGTAATATACAGGGTGTCAGAAAAGTCATGGTCATAACTTACATGGTGTGTAGTACTCATCTAGACGAACAAAAAAGTCCATATAAACATAGGTCCGGAATCGACCGGTTTCCAAGACCCAGTGACCTTTGTCCCACAAAAACACACGCATTTTCAGCCAACATTCAGGGGCAGCGAGCTAAATTCAGAAACGTAAAAAACAATGTCTCTTAAAGACAAGTGAAAAATCCCCACTTCATGAGCTGTGCCCAGACATTTCCTATGTGTTGAGTACAAGTACATATCACTATTACAGTGTCTGGTTATGTGTTTGTACGTATTGCCAGAGCACAATGGCTGTTAACCATACCAATCAAGAGATGGCCGACATGCATTTCATGTATGGCCGGGCCAATGGAAACGCAGCAGAAGCTGCACGGTTGTACACTGAGACCTATCCAAACAGAAGGCATCCAGACCGTCGTATGTTTGCAAGGATCCACTCACGTCTGTGTGAGCGTGGCTTATTCGAGAGGGAACACCAAGAACGGTCCAAACTCCTGAACTGGAAGAGCAAGTGCTACAGAGAGTATTTTTTATCCTACAGCCTGCTTTAAGGTTTTTTTCATAAGCTTTTACAAGTTGACAAGTAGCCTGCTTTGTTTCGGTTATTCACTCGATTAGGCGTCATTTTAATACTCCTATGGGGACTGTTACTATACGATGCAACAATATCAAGTAAGGTTTCCATGTACCTCTTCGTATTTCGAGTGTGTACATAACATACGTTGGTACCATTCAGATACCGTCACTTTTACGTCTTCATCTTCGGTGTTGTATTGTTTAATGGCATATTGTTGCGTCACTGTCCATCATCGTCCCTGTTTCTGTACTTAGCACCCTTGTCGAACCAGAAAAATTACACCTTTTTCAGGTAATTTACAAAAAAATCTCCATCAGTGCTGCAGCGATGGTAAGACCATCCTTACTTTTTAAAGGCACGACCTCGGCAAGTTTACTGAACCCATCAGTAATGGTGAGTAGCTAACTGTACCCGTCATTAAAAGCTTCCAAATTTGAAACGTCAACTACATCAAAAGACAAAACAGTCGTAAGGTCCACCGACACATACTTTATTATGAGAAAATTTGCGAATTACAGGTTTGAAAAGTCTATAGGCCTCTTCTCCGGCGAGCCAGACTTTAATAGTTGTTAACGGGATTTTCCATTACCTCCATTACTGACCAACGATCTCTTCCCAGTGGCGCTTCAATTTATAGACAACATTTAAACATAAACAACATAAAATGCAGTAGTTAAAAATGGTTTAATGGCATTTATGTCTTTTATTTTTTGGTTTTGAAATAAAACACTGTTTCTTTACACAAATTGTACTGGTTGTGTTGGTTGTTTTTGCATGTTCTAGCTGCCAAACACGGATACTCGGATAGAGATGACAATGGCTTAAAAGAAAAGGGTCACCTAATCGAGCATGTCATCCGAATATCGAAGCAACAAGATAGGAAACGTTTGTTCGATTGGCACTGTTAAATGATCTCCGTCTTTCATATTTTGTGCTGGTTACGGGTGTTGTTCGTACAAGGTAGAACCATAGATTAGAAAGTTAACTAGATGTACCGTCTCACCTCTACCCATCCTACGCGGACCCCTAGCGGAAGTTGCGGCTACTAATACCTTTGCTAATGCTTTGCTTTCGTGCTGCTTCGAAGGCAAAAGCATTAGCAAAGGTATTAGTAGCCGCAACTTCCGCTGGAGGTCCGCGTAGGATGGAAATAGGTGAGACGGTACATCTAGTTAAGTTTCTAATCTATGGTAGAACAGTCGCACAGTTTTGGTAAGAAGCTGAGTTATTTTAGGTTCAATCGTTGGTGCTATAGTCTTTGATAAACTAAGGACGTAGTCAATGTTTACTTTTTACGTATCTCATGAAGTAGTAAAGCCTGTCAGAGCGAGTACCGACGTAATAACTCTCTACATGGTATTCATTCATAAAAGTCATAATATCACTCGTAAACAACTTTTTGTTCGAGGCATCATCGTGCAAACAAATATAAAAATTATCACAAAGTGTCACCACTGGGGCGTTAGGTGCACGTTTGCGGCGTTTCAGGGGCAGATCTGCAACTGCGACTGGTGTGGCGGGCAGCCATGGCCCTGCAGGTGGAGGTGCATCGAAATCCGTGGTTGGTGACGGACTGCTAATGTTCGGTGTTGCGAGCCTCGCTGTTATCAAAATGCAAAACGTATTTTGTTTTTTCATAGCGTCATCATTGACATTGGCGGTAATAGAAATTAGCTTTAAAATATGAGCGTTTGGAAGCAAAATGGACGAGGCAAAACTTAAAATAGACTTCGTCTAATATTCCATCCACCTTCGGACAAGAATACTGGATTATATCCACGGTTTTGATTCGTCATTTTTTTTCTGAATACGTTTTCAGAAGGAAATCATCCTTTACGTAAAACCTACAGCGAAGATTGAAAAATTGCAATCTTCGTATTTTGTTCGTGATCATCATTAGGTTGCAGTCAAAAGGTCCGTTTGCAAATCTGCCGTTATGTAATACATTTTTGCAATACCAAATTGTTTGTCTGTCTTTATACGTTAGTTGCTGGGTCATGTTTATGACATCTAATAATTGAAAATTCCTTTAAAATATATTTACGATTGACTATAAAAACATAATGCTCACCACAAACTTTTCGGCAGGATTAAACATGATTGAGCGTATAGTAGCTCGGCAGCATTTTCTATACTACTGGTTGCCAGGTAACGCTGTGTTTTTTTTAATATTCCTGTGTCTGTTGGCAATACGTCATTTGCCCCTGCCTATACTCTAGTGCTTGTTTGACACATTAAAACCCTCACCAAACAGGTAAAACTCTTAAATTTCTGCTTTTAAAAGGTTTGCTTTTGGGCTGTAAATATTAATGAATCATTTGAGCAACGGTCATTTAAGATCAAACAAGACACCTCAGACTTTTTTCTGGACCTTTTTCCTGATTCTAAAACACATGTCGTTCAGCATTGGTCTAATTTATCTCTATGTGCTGTTGTTTAACCGAACTATCGAAAAAGCACTCACTATATCAACCGTATTGTTGACTTGTTGAAGATTTTATAATTCTTCAGTGTTAAGTGTGCTGCAGAATGCCTATCCACGTACTTTTAACCAATTAAACAAAATTTAAACAGTATAGACTGATTAGTAATTTTTTTTGAAGATGTAGAAAACTACAAGGATTGTGATTGCTAGACTCCTAGAAATTATTAAGGGAGTTGATTTCCACAGATATGTTTCTAGACTATTATACCAATTCCAAATTAATTGTGTGGTGCAGTGGCAACCCGGACCACTGCACTGTGACTGAGGTTGGCGCTAATGACCAAGTTGTCGACGCGCCATTAAGCCTCAATTCCCCCCCCCCCCCAAATTAATTATGGGTTTTCAGGTTTAGCATTTTGCCTTTCTAAAGCTTACAATTAACAAACAAACAAACGAAATTAACTGCACTGTAAAGGTACGGGAGTAATTTTTTAATTTATTGTTTCCAACTTGTTTTTGCTCTAGTTCAATTGTTGAATTGTTTTTTTTTTTTTTCACTCTAGACGCCTAATGATAGTACTGCGTTGACGTAATGTAAGTCCTTCTTGTCGTCAAATAATATTTTATGTCTGGAAGTTTCAATCTGAAACTCGGGATTTATTAGAGGGCATCCACAATCTTGAACAAATTGAGCGATCTTACCTAAAGGTTGACAGCAATTGGATCAAATTCATTGGCTATCTGCATGCAATTCTATTGTGGGACTTTCAGTTTAGAAAATTCATGAACCACTGTAGACATTAAAGTATTCATGTATTCATGAGGGTCATGTTACAACAGGTATTTTGTATCATTTTATTAACTATGTTTTTTTTTATATTTTAATTCGTGAAAGTTTGAGTAGCACTCTAGAAATTTCAGCTGTCACATGTCAAATGCAAGTTTCTTCCACTTTCAAAAAGTTTTATTTTCCGTAAAATTACTAATAATTTTTGTTGTTTGTTTTCAACTTTATCCTGGAATGTTTAGCCAACCTCAAATTAGAATTCGTTTGCCACAATAATTTCACAGCAATAAAAATGTAAAAATACGTTAATGTCAACAGAAATAATTCTTCCTTTTCTTTGTTCATGACACGACAGATGGTGGAGCATTTGGAGAAATACTGATAGTTGAAGTCCAACACCATGTGCGTTAAAGGCGCTTTCATGTCCTCTAATATTTCGAAACTATTCTAACATTTCTTTTTTTTTATATTTATAGGTGGATTTCAGCTATCAAGAACAACTGAAGAAGGGGAATTTGAATGTGACGTATGTCCGGTTAGATTTCTTACGTACAGATCTTTGAAGAATCACGTAATCATCCACACAGGTAGATTCAGATGTGATGAATGTGGCAAAAATTGTCACAACAATCAACATTTGACTTACCACAAAAATACTCATCTGCCTGAAGACGAGCGACCCAAGTTTGTGTGTGGTACCTGTGGAAGTGTGTTAAGTTGTCGAAACAATCTGTTGAGTCACATTCGGAAAATGCACCCTGGAGTCAAAATACAAAGGCAGAAGATGCTATAGTTATGGAATACATTATTGACATTTGGTTGGGTTTTCTGTGGAATTGTGTTAAACTGACAGATCATTCTGTTGGAATACACTCTTGGTATTTGGTTGCCATATGTGTGATGTAGCCATTTGTGTTAAGAATTGTGGCAGACAATCTGTGGAGTCATAATTCGGAAAATACATTTGTGAGTCGAAGTATACAGACAAAAGTTGGAATACACTCTTGATATTTGGTTGTCCATTGTCTGAACCCGGACCACTGCACTGTGAATGAGGTTGGCGCTAATAACCAAGCTGTCGACGCGCCATTAAGCCTCATCTCCCCCCCCCCCCATTGTCTGAAATAGCCTATTGTGTTAAAAGAAATTTTAAGCATGATCATTCCCTACTCTTCCCTACATACTCTCCCATCCCACCTCCTACAGGTTTGGTCAAGAATTGGGCAAGAATTGTCATCATTATCAACAATTTGGCTTACCATAAAACAACTCCCCTGTCTGTTAAAGAGTGATTGGAATTTTTGTGTGGTATCGATGGAAACAGGTTTAACTGCCAAAGCAATCTGTCGAAACACTTTCGGAAAATACATTTTGGGGTAAAAATACAGTTAACAGTTAAAAATACAGCTATTTCAGTTATTCTCTGTGATGATCAGTATAAAGACATATTTTCCAGTTATTTTTTTTTACCCCGTTCTACTTAAAAAATGGTTTGGTCAGGAATTGTAACAAAATCTTAATACATTATGCACATTATGCAGTACACGTGGACTACATTGTTGACATTTGGTTGTCCTGTATTTGATCACAATCATTTACCCTTCAACTTAATTGGCTTACTGTATTCATGCTGTTGTTGTTGTAGATAGTACTTCCCAGAATCTGTACATTTATGAAATAACTCTAGAAAAACACACAAACTCAATACTTCGTGTCAATATTTTTTATTCTTTTAAGTAAAACCGTACAGGCTGCGTGTTTTTCTTCAGGTTGAACAACGGTTTTTTGCGTGCCTGGTCATCAGTAAGGAACTGATTTGTTGTAACAGTTGCAAAACAAAAGTTGAAACAAAACAAACCAACAGTTAAATAAGCGAAATATAAACAATGCTGTTTAGATATAATTGCGTGTAGACAGTAGTAGTAGAGATTAGGAACTGCTATATGTAGACATTTTAACCCTAAAACAATTAAGGTGTTTTATGTGGTTTGACACATGTGCCATTTTTATTTTATTGCATTAACTTTTCTGTAATGTAGACAGTTTGCGGTATCAATAAAGAATTTGTAGAATAAAATGAATCTAATCTTTTTACCAATTTACACAACAGCTAGCTGTGTTCACTCTGCAATTCAGTACTTTATCGTGCTCCTTTACAAAGCTTCGAAAACGCAATTTAGCTTTTCTGGTAACTTCTCTTTAGCCATTGGACCCCTGTGGTCATCGTGGCTCAGTTGTGAGAGAGCTCAGCCTGGTTGCTGGTGGTTTGTGGATCTGGTCGAACCCCTGGAGACGGGACTTTGGCAAATTCCCCGCCAGGACTGCCGGCCAGGGTAGCATGAGAGGCTACTATGCTCCTTCAGCGGCTATGGGAACTATTCTGGCAAATTCTGGACAATCTTTCGGCCCCTACGATGATCGGAGGTTTCCCGGATCGAATCCCCGGGTTGGCACCTCCCTTTTCCAGATATTTCTACTTCTCTAAAAGTCTGGCAATGTTACAAATTGAGCCGGTTCAGCCATACAAGCATTAAGTTGCTTAAGGCTCAAAGAAATTAATTTTTAATAAAAAATAAATAAAATGAATGTATAGGGAATTTAAAAAAAAGCACTCATGGTCATAACGTGTCCAAAGAGCATCTGGTCGCAAGCAATCGTGGTTGCACCCCACCCCTCTTCTTCCCTTGCCCAGTAAATTCTATTAGTTAAATCAGCTGGCATAATTTTTTCGTAAATAGTTCAGATAAGATGGCCGGGTCTAGCTACGAAACTTCGTTACTTAGCACCCACTAGGCGTGGTGATTATGTGTAAATTGGCTTTATTCATGATCTGTTGTTGAAGTTAGCTCAGGTTAGGTTAGGTTAAGTGACTTAAGTGGGATTAAACGGGTTTTTTCTGTATGTTGCTGGGCTGCATGGAGAGCTATGTAGCGAGTTTTGCTGAGCTGTTTACGAAAAAATTTTTGCAGCAGTGAGACTCTCAAGATAATGAATTCTACTTATGTTCCAGCATTTGTTCCGAGTTGTGACACCATGCGACCAGTAGTCGAACAAATGACTGCATTTACTTTTGTGGAAAATATACGTTAAAAATCATGCCGTGTAAGTTTTTAACAAATGAATACGTTTGAAAAATATTACTTCGACAGCAATTCGTCCAAGCACGTTTTTATTTTCAAGCACGTAGTAAGTATTTAAATGCTATTGAAGCAAGGCCAAGATTTTTCAAGCTACGATCTAGTAGTGTAGAAACTGCATGTCTTCACGCCAGTTCTTGCATATGCCAGGAAGTTAATGCCTCACAGTATTGCTTTAGTAAAATAACATTCTTGCGGTGTGAAATCAACTGACCTGGAGCCAGGAAGCTAAATCGTCAGCTTCTCTCCCTGACCGTTTGATGATCAGTGGAAAACAAAGTGAGTTATAATGTGGATACATGGCATTAACAAACTCCATATATTCATGGAATTTCAGGTGAATCCCTGCTTTCACCTTGCTTTTGCATCACCAGCACCAATATGCTGATTGATCCCGTAACAGAGATTGAATAGCCGACTCGGTGTCAAGTGGTGTCGTATATCTGCAATACAGTGTGGCAAATGGCAAGCTATCAAGGAAGAGTTTCTTTCTCAAAACGATTTTTGTTTCCTTGGTGCCTTAACATACTTTGTGCACTGTAGCGAATGGCTTGTTACACACGATTTTCAACCAAAATGTATCTGTTTGGCCTAATTTTTTTCTTTTAATAAACTCTTAGGGGCCTTACATCATCTGCTGCTGAAGCGAACTGGTTCAATTTCGTACATTACCTACCAGACGTTTTAAAGGAGAACTTAGTTTAGCAAAAAGAGATGAACCGGCTTTACATATGAATCGGTTCAGCAGTTTTACCATTACCTACTAGACGTTTTGAAGGAGAACTAAGTGTAGTAAAGGGACATGAACCGGCTTTGCAAATGAACCGGTTCAACAGTTTTATCATTACCTACTAGACGTTTTGAAGGATAACTAAGTGTAGTAAAAGGAAATGAACCGGCTTTGCAAATGAACCGGTTGAATAGTTTGAATGTTACTTACTAGACGTTTTGAAAGAGAACTTAGTGTAGTAAAGGGACATGAGCCGGCTTTGCAGATGAACCGGTTCAACAGTTTTATCATTACCTACAAGACGTTTTGAAGGTAGTAAAAGGAAATGAACCGGCTTTACAGATGAACCGGTTCAATAGTTTGAACGTTACTTACTAGACGTTTTGAAAGAGAAAGTAGTCTAGTAAAGGGAGGGGGCAAGCCTGGGATTAGGTCGAGAATTGGCCAAGATGGATGCCATATCCGCTTGGTAGTCTCTCACGCTACCCATAGGCACAGACTGGCAAGGACTTTGTCATGGTGCCTGATACGTTCTTTTTTTTGTAGTTTGCATTGGCACTTTGAAATCAGAGCAAATAAAACCAACTGATGGTTTCAGTGGCAGCGGACATATTCTTGCTATTTTTCGAGGTGAATGCGTGAATTGGAAGGACAAAATCAAAACAAGTTGCGTTTATTTGACTACATTGTAAATCTTAAAAAAAAACAATCAATGCAAACATCAAACTCTTAAAAATCCATAACGCCCATCTGAGGAATAGCATGACCAGATATAACAATGGTAAACAATGCTTTACCGATTGTTGAACATATTAACCGGTTTTTTTCGTATAATACACGCAAAAACAGCTTAATATGATCAACAATTGCTAGAGCATTGTTTAACCATTGTTGGTTGCAAAGGGTGGCATAACTCAGCATTGTGTTGTTGGCATTATACCCGCCTTTGTTGCACTTTTGGTTCGAATTTGCGCTCGTGTTTGTGTATTGTTAGACCATCTTCCCCTTCAGCAACAAGAGTGAACGAAGCAGTGCTCATCTTTTTCTCTTCTAAGATGAATGGGCGTTATAATGGATAACAGCCGAAAACCTCGGGACATTACAAAACAATGGGCATTGGCGCGCCGTTGAAATATTGTTTTATAATGCCCTCCGTTTGGTCATTTTCCTTTAAATAAGTACAGGGTGGTCTACAAGAAACTGACAACCCATCATTTCTAAAGTCCAACTTTTCTAGTTAGCACCCCTCAGAACAGAAGAGGACAGAAATCAATATCTAATGAAACGGGAAAATTTCTGTCCTCTCCTGGTTCTGATGGGTGTTAACTAGAAAAGTTGGACTTAGAAAATGATGGGTCGTCATTTTTTTTGTGGACCACTCTGTATTGTTGGAATTGTTCAAACTTTTGCCTTGACAGGGAAATACTTAACAATATGTTACAATTTAATTGAAAGTGTGGCTTGTTGCTGGTCCGAGGTCATCGTATGTGATCCTTTAACAAAAGCCGTTAGTGCTATTGTACTGATAGATTTTATTGTTTCTGTTATTTTAAATACATCTTTGGTCTATTTCAGCTTTTACTTCCGAATTCTACAACGAAGATTTCCGATATCGTTGTGAAATTTGCCACCAAAGGTTTTCAAGCAGCTTGACCCTTCGTGTACACAGCAACGTACATCAGGAACGTTTCAAGTGTTCCATTTGTGACAAATGTTGTTCTTCCAAATACAACCTGGACCAACACAGCTTGAGACACGTTCCAAAAACCAGGCGACCAGTTTGGCCTTGCAGCATTTGTGGACAATCTTTTGCATTTCGCAATACTCTTAAGAGGCATTTATTACTACAACACAACAGTCATACTTCGTAATACCCTCAGTTTGTACGAAAATATGAATATCTCGAAAAGCAGTACTGTAAAAAAATTCTAGATCGGTAAGGCCAAGATACAAGCAAATCCAGCACTGGAAGAGTTTAAGATAAAAATATAATCGCCAGTAAGTGCACAAGTAAAACAATAAAACACGACGTTTCGGGGATATTTGCACCCCGTTATCAAGTTTGGATATCACTTCAAAGGCTTATATACAAAAATAAAAGATCGAACAGGAATCAGGTTATGGCAGACACTCCTAAGAATTCTTATGTGTTCTTTTAATTTTGTATGAAGCCTTTTTAGCTGATATCCACACTTGATAACGGGGTGTGTATTATTAAAACATCGTGTTTTATTGTTTTACTTGTGCACTTATTGGCTATATTTTTATCTTAAATTTTATGCTAAGACGCTCTGTAAAAGATAGTATTTCAGTAATTTCACAACTAATATGTCATGCATCGATGACGTCATCAACGCCAAGTTGTCGACGCGCCATAAAGCCTCAATCCCCCCCCTCATGTGGAAATTAATGAGGTAATTTATGGATGATTGTAGGCCTGACATACGCTACTATGTTTTATGCAAAGAAATAAAGTGCGAAAATTGTAGCTGAGTACACTTTATATGACAAACGATAGTACCAGCAAACCTGTAAGAATTATTAAGCATAAAAATCAGTGTGAAAATTGTAAAAGCTTCTGGCATTGGTCAGAGGTGTAGTGGTGCACTTGTCTCAACGCGACTGTCCTTTGATAAGAATTGGAGAACTATGCAGAAAACATCCTTTTGCCACTAGCAACTAATTTCAGCTACTTAATACTCTTTTTGTCGTTCCGGTTCAGAAAATCACAAGGAAAACGTGGGCAAACACTTATTTATTTTAAAAAAGAATTATGAAAACATGTTTAAAATGCTATTAAACATTATTAAAATGCTACCTGACATACGCAGCCATTCTGCGAGAAAGAGTGCAACAAGAAAACCCGATTTCGACCAGAACATTAGTAAACGGAAATTATCTCTGGCCGGGATTAGTTTTTGGTTGTGGTTTCTGATGTTATGTGTTGTCAAAATAAATAAGCCTTTGCCCAAGTTTTCATTGAGATTTTCCGACCCAGAACGCCAAAAGGAGTGTTAAGTTAGCTGAAATTAGTTGCTAGCGGCAAAAGGATGTTCTCTGCATAATTACCAAAAATTTAAAAGTTTCACTCTAAACCAAAGCAAATCGTAGATGTTGCCGTGTATATTATGGCAACAAAAGGTAATAAGTTTGAATCTCGATGGTTGGCTTACCCGAACAGCATCTGAAAAATGCACAATTCATAGTGTATATTAGTTTTGTTTACAATCTTGTGTACATTTTACTGTTGGTGGCTTTGAAGAAATTATTTTTGTAACAATATTCCATAAAAAAAAACATGATCTTTGTGCAAGCATCACAAATGACCAATTTATTAATAAGCATCATAGGGTAAAACGCCTATCTTTGCACGATTTAAATTAATGAATGTAAAATTAATTGTTGCGTGATGTTGAAGAGCTGGTAAAAAGTTTTTTACTCGTTTAAATGCATTTAGATAAAAAGAAAACTATTTCCTTAGGGTCTTCATTTATTGTCTTTAGGCTTTGAAATGGATGGCGGTTGGAGGTCACCTCTTGGTCATACCTTACCTATACTGCTTCTCTAATTGTCAGTGTTGATGGCGCCACCTGTCCATTGGGCTGTAGATAGTATAATATCGATTAGGTTCTTCATCGATGATGCAATTTACATCCACACTGGGCTAAAATTATTTTTTTGAGAGGAAAACTAAAAGAGAAGGCATGTTTTGGAGTCGGCTACAATCCATGATGCGATTTACATCCCCATTGGGCTAAAGACATTTTTTTGAGAGGAAAACTGAAAGATGTTTTGGAGTCGGCTACTAATCGATGATGCTATTTACATCCACATTGGGCTAAAGACATTTTTTTGAAAGGAAAATTGAAAGATGTTTTGGAGTCGGCTACAAATCGATGATGCTATTTACATCCACATTGG
>JAHWFP010040483.1:17211-44845 GCA_023313725.1 Lithobius niger
TTTTGGAGTCGGCTACAAATCGATGATGCTATTTACATCCACATTGGGTTAAAGACAGTTTTTTGAGAGGAAAACTGAAAGAGAAGGCATGTTTTGGAGTTTGCTATCATCGCCGAAAGCAAACCATAAACCTTCAACATAAGTTCTGCACGATGACGAACTTAATCCATCTGATATCATGGCTGATTAGATTCGCGTCGCCTTTTGTTGTCGATTAATTCTTTGCTGGAAGATGTCTTTTGCTTGAATTTTCATTCATCTATGAATCATGATCAACTAAAAGGAAATAAAATCTGAACTCATTAAACAGCTTTACATTTGTGTTTTAATTTTTTACAATACATAAAAAGGGAATAAGTTGAGTAATGCTTCTAATGTGTGCTTCTATTTGTGTCTTCATTTTTAAACATATGAAAGTGACTGCTTTGAATAATGCTACTAATTTAAATACACAAGAAAACCAACACATGCTAAACAGTTTCAAATAATACATTTAAAATGACTTTACACATTTCATGGTGGAGGTGTCATGGTGAATTTGTGTTGTGGAGTGCAGAATTTGTATGCTTAAATAAAGAACACAGGCTACCTGCTCGTGCATCCCGATTGGCGCAATGATTTATTGATTGATAGTTTCGGTTGTAAAAACTCTTGTGTCTTAAGAGTTGCTCCGTAGAGCACAGGATCGTCCAGTGTTCACCGTTGTTTTAGAGCAGAAATTATCGGTTAATAAGTCCTCATGCTCCAAAAAGATGGCGAAGTCATCCTGATGCCTAAAATTTGTGTACATTTTTTTTTGATTTGAAAACACTAAGCGATGGTCCACAGAAAGCTTTCATTTAAATAACCCAAATCTGTGATTTACTGCCCCCAAAACGGCTTATTTATTTTTTTAAATAAATTGTTAATTACGTTTTTTTCTTTTTTCTATTCGCAGAGGAGTTTTGTTATTCCGAAGCAGTTCCATCTGGAACTTACGAATGTAGGATTTGTTCACGTCATTTTAAGACCAGCCAGACACTGAAAAATCACCTCAATAGACACACAGAACGATTTAAATGCATGACATGTGGGAAATGTTTTGATACTAGGGGAAATTTACTGGAACATATGGAGACACACATGCGAAAAGAAGTTCGTCCTTTGTGGCGATGTGATATTTGTGGACACGAGTTGACATCTCGAAGAGGCATGGAAGTACATAAGAGAGACAAGCATCAGAACATCCAGTGAGATAAGTGTAGCAGACCATCAACGATAAGTTGTTGCTGAGAATATTTCTGTGGAAGTTTGTGTAAGAAAGCTTCAGTTTGTTTATTAGCTTGCTTTTGTGCGTATGCTTTGCGTTTGTTGTAAATTTTTTGCCGTAAGTTTCACGTTGATGTCTGATTCGTTTCATATCACTTGTTTAGTTTTTTATAATTTTTTTCTGAATTGTGATTAAAACAGTTTCGAGCTAATAAAATAATAATAATAATAATAGAAGGTGTCGTCCAGTAGTCTTAGAGCTTTTTAACGCCCAAGCGGCAGATGTCAAGTGGAAAATATCATCATGACGACATTTGTTTTTGGGCCCAGGATGGAGGAAGCCGGAGTACCCGGAGGAAACCCTCGTGCAACGGTCAGGAAACTACCGGAGATAAACCCGCACATATACATTCCCCTTCACCAGGATCGAACCCTGGTCTGTAAGAAGCCAAAGATGTACAGCTGGGACCAAGATGCCTATCGAATCTGACGTACGAGTGCTCGCAGTTTACCCGTGTCGGATTAACTTATTTCTTTGAAGGTCGGTATCTCCAAAACCACTTGACAACTTTATTGATTTTAAACTTTTACAAATCTACATATAAAGTGTAGAAGGTATGTGCAAATTTCAAATAAACCGGACAGTGGGTTCAGAAGTAATCTTGGAAACACGACTGATGACAGACAGACACCAGTAAATGGATGTCTAGTGCTTTTCTAAGTAATAGACATCCGTGAGGAATAGACGATTAAGTGCTATTTTCATGGATATGTGTTTTAATGGTAAGGTGTGATGGCAAACTAACTTATAAATTTATTTGAGTTTAAAAAAAATTTTATTTGTAAGTTTTATTTGTGAATCGTAATGAATTTAAGAATTTTTACATATGACTTTTTGTCAACGAAAATCAGAGCTAAGGGAGAGGACGTTCCTTTACCTAATCTCCGCCATCGACGTTTGTGTTTTAAGTTAACCGTATTTTTTTCTATTGTAATGTTTTAAATAAGATTAGAGTGTAAAATGCACTATTTGCTTGAGGTTTATGTGTGCATTTCATAGTGTCAGTAGCCTAGTTTTCGTACCGTCGGTACAAAAGGTTGCCGGGTAGGCTTAGCTTGCGACATTTTTTTTCCGTGTTGGTATCGTGAAAAATGTCGCCAGTCGCAAATGACCCTGTTTACGCTGGTCTTACAATGGGGTGTGCTGGCTGAATTTGTGTTGTGTAGTTATGAAAAGTATGTCATTATGTCACATGGTGGAGATGTCATCGTGGATTAAGGGTTGTGTAGACCACATATAAGTGTTACATTATCAAAAAAGTGTGGGTTATGAAAATTACCCAACATTGACATGTTTGGGTTTTCATATTTAACCATATAATAACGACTACAACGCTTTTAGCATGGGGATGTCTTAGCGTGACGTCACCGCCGTGCATTAAATGCAGTTATTAGGTTTGCAATGTGTACGGATTTTCTATTCTGTGCAATATTTACTAGTATTTTAGAAATGCCAAAAAAGGTTACGTTTCTTCCTACTCTTTCGGTGTAGGAATGGTTCATGATACTGAAATTCATTAGCGAATGAATTAATACTGCTTAGTAAATTGAGTCATTGACATCAATTTCATATTTTAGATTCTTGTTTCACTGATTTTAAGAATTTGATTTTTTTTTGGTGGCTCTGCTTCCTGCTCAGTGTTCTTAAAAGAATAATTCAATATGGTATAACGGAGGCAAGTGCCTTTTTTATACGCCCTTCTCCCCCCCAAATAAAATATGTATTGTTAGAAATTTTCAAGTGTTACTGTTTACGATGCTTTCCCCGTCCAAACTGTCAAAACAAACTGGCTTGGTTATTGTCTTGTTCAACATTATTACGATGTTGATTTTAAAATATTCAAAACCTTTTAACTATTCGGGGAAAAAGTGAAAGAAAATTGTTTTACGCCTCCATCAACCTCATCTGGAGGAGCATTGGTCCCACCTCTTCCCCCCCCCCCCCCCTCTACACCCTTGTGAGTGCAGCTCACGTGTCATCCATGGCACTTAAAAATGCTGGGATTAGTATGTTTTTTTCCTTTATTACAAAAATATTTCGTATTAGGTTTATTCTGTAATACAGTTTAAAGTTAAATAATTACCATTTCAGATGTGGGAAGTGGGAAACTACAGTACCCTTGCAGCATTTGTGGAAAGATGTTTTTTAAGAGGACTTCACTGTTGCGCCATTTAAACAAGCACGCTGAACGCTTCAAATGTACCACATGCGGCAAGTGCTTCAATTATGAGGGACATCTAGAAGAACACACTGTAACACACATTCCGATTGAACAACGTCAACGATGGTGTTGTGATATTTGTGGCTGCGAGAGACCATCCCAGAAAGGTTTTTTAAAGCATATGAAGGACAAACACCAGATAATTCATCCGAGATAAACCAATTCATGCCAACATGCCAAAATATTTCGACGTATGAGGACTGAAAAGACAAGATTCGTTTATTTGCTCCATCACAATAGTTATTTAATCGAATTGTCAAGAAATTTTTGTATTAGCTTCATATTTTCTTCATTTTGTTCCATTATACCAACTTCCTATGTCGATTATCATAAGTCCTCTCGAACACTGCATCCACACGATGCCTGGACCACGGCGTACCCTCCAAACATGAAATTTTATTAGACAAAAAAATTTCTGTTCTGTACCAGTCACCTTCTCCAGTTCAGAAACTAAACGGAAACATACACACTCGAATTAGCCTACCTCCAACAAATATACAGCAACAAAAAAAATATAATTTTCAGAGTACTTGCCGATGACACACGATTCATGGCAAGTGTCATGTTAAGTTACATAAAAAGGCCATGTGGCCCAGAGACAGGAATTATAGACCTAAATTTCAACATTTTTCTTATGGTTGCAGATTAGAGTGGGTTGAAAAAAAGAAAATTTTCGAGTATCATTTTCTAATAGTGTGGAAAAGTTGTGCGTTCGCATGCTAATGAATGAAAAAATAATAAAAAAAAAATTCCTATATTTATCTATCTTATCTATCTTCAGTTCGCGCATGGGGCCTAAAGTTTGAAATGAATGGCGAAAAAACACCAAATATTAGCTTAAGGTTCAAATTTTACAAATTAAGTTTTTTGACTTCTAATTGCGTGGAAGTACTTCATTTTAGTTACCTGATAATAGTAACATATTTAAAAAAAATCTCATGCTACATTTTTTATTTGCACATAAGGCATGACATTTGCGAATTTTGGTGAAAAATTGATATTTATTCAGTTTTACAAATTGACAAACTGTTGTACGAAGTAGAAGATATGAGTTAGACACTGCCTGTTATTTGTATTAGTAATCGAAATTCACAATAAAACATGGTTATTGAAGTTATTCTAATCGTGCTGTGATCTGCAAATGAGCTTCACGTCGAACAGACCTATCGTGTCACGTCTGGTCTGTGTGTGTGTCACAGGGTCACGCCATCCCACCGCACAATGACTGATGTCTGATCAAGTGATCAGTTGCTACTCGTCTAGCCGCGTGATGACATCTCTTTCTCTGTGAAATAGTATGTCTGTTTTCTATACCGTTGTTTTGCTATATTCGAGTGTTTTTCTTGTAACGCTCAGGTTACTGTGAGTGAGATGACGACTCAGAAAAAAAGTGTTGTTGACAGTGCGACTGCCCTCTGTTTGGTTTACGCATAGAGCTAAGTGGAAGAAACCTAAATCAGGTATATCATTGTAAAAATAACATACAACTAAGTGACTTGACATACCAAATGATGCCTAAAAAGTATGTGCGCTACATATTTAACTTAATGGTTGAAGGCCATTAACCAGCAAATTCAACCACAGCGCCAACTTAACGAGTGATGGAGTTAAAAGCACGGTAACAGATTATGTGAAGGCAAACCAAGCAGTGCTACATAAAAATACAAACAACGTTTCGAAAATTATCAATTTTCGTCTTCAGGTTAGTAATAAAATTAAAGCATGGCAAAAGTTTGTAGTTTTATGTAGCACTGCTTGGTTTGCCTTCACATAAACTTAATGAGTGTTCACCGCTTTCGTTTATGAATCCACCCCAACGCAACCATTGTATCGCATCACGAAATATCCACTACACCAGATTTTGTGTATTGTTAGGTTACACCCAGTGTTGGTTTTAAGAAAGAAAATTTAAAATCGGACATGTTCTTGAGGAATAGTCAAGGTGACAAAATACACAGATGGTGTGAACTGCTCACCTTTTTGCTCACCAGTAGTTTCTAAAGCGCGAAAAGGGCATTGGCGTCAAAGTCGGAAAACTGCTCACCGCAACTGCTTAACAACATGCAGAGAAACAAGATGAGCCACAACGCTGTCTCCACTGCAACACGGATTGCTTGCAATAGTTTCGCTCTATTTTGTCGACAGTGTGACTGACGACGCCCTAGTTTATTTTTTCCCTATCTAACAATTACATTTCTTTTCACAGGGCAGTTCGTATCTACTAGGATTGGTGAAAGGGATCGTTCCTTCGAGTGTGGAGTGTGTCATCAGTGGTTTTTCAGCAGTGATAGTTTACGAGCACATGGCTATGTGCACACGGAACGGTACAAATGCTTAAATTGTGGCGTGTGTTTTTGTTCTCAGAAAGATTTGCAGAGACACAGCATAACGCACGTACCAAAACACAAACGACCAATTTGGCCTTGTGAAATTTGTGGACGTTATTACACATCCCAAGTAAGTTTGTTTAATCATTGCAAGAGGAAGCATCAAAGAACTTTGACTTTCTCAAGTTAAGAACAGACATTCCCTACCAAAAGTGAACCTTGAGAAGTTAAATTTTAGGCCCTACCTTTAGGGCACGCTTTCGCATGACTTACAAAGTAAACTTCCTCGCTCACTAGCAGTTACCTACTACTTGATATTAAATTCGCTAGTTGCTTCTCTGTTTTAAGACAGAATGTGGCTTTCAATTGTCGACCTATTAACCATAACAGTGTGGTGAACGGAGATTCTCTCCTCGAGGCTGACAACACGAGCTATGATGTACGTGGCATGACGGCGTCATCTATGATAACAAGAAAAGAATTCCTACTGCAGGACAAAACTGCCAGCTGATTTATGAATTTATTTGTTTTCGATGTGATAAACCCAAAATGGGCCCCATGTTGGATTCTGTATTCTCGCTGTGATACGATGCGTGTGATATGCTACAAGACCTTGCTAGCAAAAAGCTATTTGCTATTCTATTGTTATTTATTTATAATGAGTCTCCAGTTTTTACTAAAGGAATGGGACAATACTTAAATAATTAAATTAATTATAAATAACAACAAAGATATAAACGAACTATAACAGTAATTTTAAACAATGCTACAACAGTGTCATTTCCCATTACTTCCAAAATTTGCCTCTCTCGCACAAAGAACATATTCTCAGAGGGGCCCTCTTTCGATCACCGTTGGAATCTGTTCTTTGTGCGAGAATAGTCTAGAGGTGTAGCATATACCTCTATATAGTATAGAGAGAATAGTATAGAGGTGCATGGGTAGCCGCGAGCACTGTGGCATCCGATTCGATAGAGCAGTGACACGACGTAGTATTACTGTATAAAACTCTATGGTGGAGCCTTAATAGGTTAGCTGAAAGGGGCACTGCAGAGAGAAACAGAAGGGGGTCATACTGAAGCCGATGCTGTGAAGAGTGATTTCTTAGACCTAAAACACGCGATTTTTGTTGTTGGAGAAAACAACGTTACTTTAAGCCTAAGAAATCCGCTCTTCCGTTGTTTTTCCCTCCATTTTTATGTAGTGCACCTTGTAGTTATGCCCTCCAAATCCCATACTGGTGCCAATATGGCGACAAATGTCATTGCTCTATAGGCGTCTTGGCACTAGCTGTACTTCACTGGCTTCTTACAGACCCAGGTTCGAACCTGGAGAAGGGAAGTGTGCATGGCGGGTCTATCTCTGATTGTTTCCCACCCGTTGCAGGAGGGTTTCCTCCCGGTACTCCGGTTTCCTCCTTCATGCGGCAAAAAAAAAGCCAATATTATGGTGATACCTTCCACTTAACATCTGCCGCTCGGGCCTTCAAAAAGCTCTAAACTTACGTACTGACACCTTTTATTCTAATCGGCAAATTTTGGAAGTAGTGGGATGTGACGACATTGTTGTAGCATTGCTTAAAATTACTGTTGTAGTTTGTTGTAATCTTTGTTGTTCTTTATAATTAATTTAATTATTGAAGTAATTTCCCATTCCTATAGTAAATACTGGAAACTCATCGTAAGTAAATAACTATAGAATAGCAAATAGCTTTTGGCTAGCGAGGTCTTGTTGTATAAATGCAATCTTAGGAACGAGTAGTGCCTGACAGTGTTGAATCTAGTTCCAGTGTATGACAGAAACAGCATCCAACTCTGAGAATTTTTGTCCTAGAAATATGCACCTACCTTATAGGTGTTTCTAGTTCAGTCTTACAGATCTAATTAAGTTATGCTGCTGGTTATACTTTATACATTGGTCAAATTTCAATATTAATATATTGGATATACTGGCTGCTATTAAAAGATCGAGAGAATTACAGGATACTGCCATGCACTGAATTGGTAAGAGTTGGTTACTCCTCCTTCTTACAGAACTTATTATTTCTGGCCGTACTAATTTGTAAATTGATATTTCTGGCAGCAGAAATCTATTTGGTCATAAAGGGTGTCGAGAAAATCCATGAACACTTGAAAATACACCCTCTACATTCTAACCCGTAAAAAAAATGCGTAATAGATTTCGGATTCTATCATTGGAGAATGGCGTTTTAGGTGGGTTTTTTTTCGGTAGCATTTAAAAGCCACTAACTGACAGTTAACAGCATTCATTTGTTAACGTGGGTCTGATAAGTTAACGCCATATGCACAAAATCAACAATGGATCACCAAGTGAGTGTTTAATTAGTAAGAGGAGACCAAACGAAGTTTAGTTGGCGAGTTAAATAAGAATCTGCCCAACGCATAAATCGTTAAAAAAATGGGTTTAACAGTTTTTTTTCGAAACGAAATGAGTTATTTGTTTTTGTGACGTCTGATAAGCTGGAAAAAATCGTCTTCTTGTTGGTAAAAAGCCGTGCGCATTGATGGAATGTCGATTGGAATGTTTACGAAAAACTAAGGGTACTATATCGTGATCCTATGGCATTTTTTTTCTGATGGTGAAATCTGCTTGGTCATATGTCAGCAACTTAGTAGAATTTAGGGACACCTTGTCCTGAACAATTACAAAATTAGGCAAGGAGTACAGTACCAGTATTATTGTTAGTCATTCAGTGCGAAACTGCTATATTGTTTCGAGACTGATCATTTTTTAAATGTGAAATCAGAAACTGCGACCCTGGGCTGGCTCTAATGGCGGAATCACTTGGAATAATGTTTGCGTGCCATGCCATTCCATGCCACTCCCGTGGATTTCACACGGAGTAATGTTTGCGTGCCGTGCCGTTCCAAGTCGTGTGGAAGCGAGCCACGACGGCTGCTACTCAAGAAACGGCTAGCCCAGAATGACATGGCCTGGTGCTGCTCCGCACACATTAATTATTCCATCTGTAATCTGAATGCACACCGTGCCTCGCTGCTGGAAATGCTAGCAAAGCTTCATTGTAGTTATAAAATTTTCCACCACTAGTTGTTGCCAAAACATACGAAGTTGACAACAGCTGCTTGTTATTTAAACCGTCTGAAATCAAGGGGCGCTGGCCTTCCAGATACTGCTAAAGGAGGCTACCATCTCCAGTCACGGCCAGTCCCACCCCAAGACTAATTATGCCATGTGAAATCACCATTACTCTAAACTGGGCCATCATACTGCACGAATTCACTACAAATTGTGCCAGACTTTTAGCAATACCATACTGTGCACAGTTACATTTCACGACACGTAGAACGTTTATTGTCCATGAATTAGACTGAAAATCCGTTAAAGTGATAAATGCAGGAATATCACAAGCAATCAATTGCTGGCTAAAGGAAGTTAACATATTTTACAGTTTTGGTTTGTTTTATTCTGGAGTTTCAGAGATTTTTAAATTCATGTGTTGTGCTTTACTGTGTCCTATGTTTATTTTTGGTGGACTCCGTACACTATTTAGCATTAGTATTAAACTGTCTTTAAGTTTTCTTGTATTCCATATCGTTCCCTTATGCTTTGGATTGTTAAGTGTTACGTGAATTGCTATGTAAAAATATTATGAGAAAATATGTACATTATCCTCACAGTAAATGGACTATTTCTTGTGTTACGTAATTTATGGAGAACATTGTGTTTCTTTTAGAAAGCAATATTTAAACCTTGTTTGAGTTAGGGTAAAAATTGAAAATAAAACCTAAAAGTTGTAATGTAAACCTGAAAGATTGCAACTACATAATGTATATGCTATCACCAGCCAGCAAGCTAAAATCTGCGATTTTGTGTATGGTTACTAATCTTCAGAAAACGAGAGCTAGGGGTCTCGGGTTGTTTCAAGTTTAAGAAGTTCCAGCTTTTCATGGAGGAGAATTTCTGACCTTCATGTTAAACATTTAGCAGAAAGTCTCACGGGAAGTTTATTTTCCATGAAGCTTCGTATTATTGGAGGATTATTGAAACTTTCGTTAAGTTTGAAATAAACCAATGCAAGAAAATTTATATTTTTCGTGTGTGTTTTCTCGAAATTCCTAATGTATGGAACAGCAGCACTAACTCCATATACGTTAGGGAGCAAGTATCTTGATAGCTAGCTGCAAGGTGGAATGGATTAAAATGGAGGTAAAACTTTGCAAAGGGGGTTTTAGTGAAACCACTGCTGTGGGGGAGGATTTCTTAGGCCTAAAAAAATTATAAGTTAATCAGCAAAAGTAAAATCTCTTTTTTCAACGGGTGCAAAAGACATTGTTGTACCCATCTGCTCAACGTTTTCAATCCTATTCAGTATCCCAGCTAGGAAATGTTTTCAGAGAGGGCTTAACAAAGCAGTCAGGGGTGTCAGGCAGAGTTCTATTAACTCATCCACTGCACTGCACCCGGACCACTGCACTGTGACTGAGGTTGGCGCTAATGACCAAGCTGTCGACGCGCCATTAAGCCTCATTCCCCCCCACCCCAACTCATCCAGTGGGTTCTGTGACAGAGCCCTGGAAGTTTTACGGTTCTTTGAATCCAGAACAGTAAGCTAAACCGGAAGAGTAAGAATACTCCACCTTCGTCAAAACTCCTCCCTGCAATACATACCAGCCAATCTGAAATTATAGGCAAGGATGCCAGCACTGAAAAATATTGAAACTCAACCCAATTTGATAAACCTTTCAATAAAAACATCATTATTATTACTATGAAACCTTTGAACAACTTTAAAACAACTTTCACCTTCCATCTCCGCACAGCTTCATACAGGTTTGCTAATTTTCGACAGCAATGCTACTATCATCATCAGGCTCTCCAAAGGTTATATTAGGGTCTTAGCCACATTCCTGCACTCTAATGATATTTGAATTTGGCAACACACGCGGCCTCCCGTATTTACAAGGTAGAGGATGACTCATCCTCTGGGATTTACAAGGTAGTGGGTTATGCATGCTGCTATTCGCCCTCCACAACCGCTTCAGCTGCTCACTCAAATCTTTAACAACCAGATGTCCGACATCTATAGCTATTCAACACCACGAGCAAAATAGCTTCCACCTTATGAATATTTAACACCCTTCTCACCCGTATGTGATACATCAGGTTGGTAAAGATTTGAGTGAGCGGTTGAAGCAGGTGTAGAGGTAAATAGCAGCATGAGTGACTCACTACCTTGTAAATACCGAAGGTCAAGTGATCGTCTACCTTGCAAATATCGGATGCTTCGTGTTCTGCCAAATTCAAATATCAGCAGAGTGTAGGAATGTGACCAATACCTCAATCTAACCTTTGTAGAGCCTGATGATGACCTTAGCATTGCTGTCGAAAATTAGGAAGACTGGGTGAGTGTCTTCTTATGAAACTGTGCGGAGATGGAAGGTGACATTTTTTAAAACATCTTTCAAGTACCGCAGGACATACAATTTTGCTTTTAGCAATCTTTTGCAACTAAAACTAAGTGAATAAAGTTACTGTTATTTTTAATCATGAAAGACGTTACGTTTTTCACTGGTTACTGCCTTCGTGTGCCAAAATTTGAAAAACCACTATTTGCTCATTAAAATAATGACAAACGTATTCGTAAAAAAATATTTTTGGCATAATAAACGCCAATAAACCGCAATTTTGTGACAAGGCAGGGGAAAATAGCACACTTGTTCAAGCTGTTCATATTGATTATTATCTTTCCAATAAACTGTACTTTAAATGATATAACGTCTTTGCCATCTATAATTCTGAATAGTGACTGCACTGGAGAAGTTCCGCAATTAGGGGTGGTGCAAAGGGTGCATGGCACTCGGGCCCAGGAGGCACAGGGGCCCGAAAATCAAGATTCAGGGGCCCAAATGAGACAAAAATCACTACATTTCGATTGGGATTTGGAGTCTTTTGCCGCTAAATTTGTTTACTTGTTGAAGAGAAGATCAACTCTTTTGTCCTTGCACCCCTTCTTGGAAAAAGCTAGTTGGGGCACTGCACTGGAGGGGAGGAGGGGGTGGAGAACCATATATCCCTGCAAAGTCGAACAGGAAACTGGGAAATTGTAAGTCCTTCGCTTTTTTTTGTTGTTTGCTTCGTTTCAAGTAGAGGTAATTAACACTTTTTATAGCACGATATTTTAGGCTACATGATGGGGGGGGGGACATTGAGGCTTAATGGCGCGTCGACAACTTGGTCATTAGCGGCTACATGATGAGTCGATCGTAAACTGAAAGTGGAGGTACGAGGCTAACACATTAATATGATAAAATACCGCTCATTCATTAATCTGATAAAATACCGCTCATTCGTTAATCTGATAAAATTCCGCTCATTCGTTAATCTGATAAAATGCCGCATCGTGTGCTAATTTTATTGGTGTTAAGGAGGCGTGACTGGCTGGTGGTTGCCGTTTGCTGGTTTCCCATTGGTTAATAATCGTTAGAAAATCATAAAAGTATATCCCCAAGGCAAAACCTTTAACGAAATACTGAGTGGTTCATAGGAATAACGAAATGAAAACCTTTTTAAAACGAAGTGTGTTACTTCGAACCATGCCAGCCAGCCAGTAGCACTTTGTGTGCTGCGCGTATATTAAACGTACAGTATTTTTCTGATCATATGAACTACACTCATCAATTTTGAAGTGCAACTTTGCAAAGTTTAATATGAATAAGGGTGCAGTTGTCATTAAAACTAATTAATAATCAACAATACCAAAGGTAAAGAAAATGTTAATGAAGCAGATAGCTAGCATTTAAGACTAGACTTTTAAGAGATAACAAGAACTATGTGGAGTAAACAACCAAGAAAGTGAAAATGCCAGACAATAATAATAATGTTTCGGACTTATTACGAAGTATATTAAATAAAATATTTCCTTAAAATGGCAAACATTCATTTTTAGTAGTAATATCATACCAGTGTAATTTTTTATCGATGACATTTTCTCAACCAAAAGTTAGGGCGCATTTACGCAATGACTCGCCATTGCATTCTCACAGCTAGAAGCTTGCAATCATCTGAAATTCCAACATGGTGGCGGTTTTAACTCTGCCGACTCGCAACGAAAACAGTCAATAATGTGAGTTCAGAAGGACTGGGAAAATTGTTTAGTAGGAGGAATTCTTTATCTTATTGTCACGGATTACAAAATTGCAAGCATTTACTTAAAACAATGTCGGATGTAGATAATCCACGTACTGTTGTTACCATGACGACAACACATTTGCCATCGCGAGAATGCAAAGGCGAGTTGTTGCGTAAACGTGCTCTTACATTCCGAAAATTGAGCGAGACTTACCTTGGGCGGATAGACGGCACACTATTATGAGAAAAAAGAAAAAGAAACAGTCGTGTTGATTTCCGCTTATTACAGCCATGTATTTTGCCAGCTGCACTATGGTTGGGAGAGGGCCCCTGGCTACGTGACCCAACCGAGTGTCAAAGCTATTTACTTGTTTTCAGCAGTGATATACAGTTCACATACACATATACAAGGAGGGAAATGTGACTAGCAACTTGTTTCTTGGCCTCTACATAGAAATAATACAATCAAAACAATAAATCAAAAGGTAAAGGATTAACAAAGCACTCAGTCAGCATTAAAAACTTGCCTTGTAAGAAAGAATGCAAGTTGTATTAATCTTAGAAATAAAGAAAAGACAACTGCTTTGAGTACCCGTTAGCAAGATGTCCTGTGTTCAAGTTCCAGTTAGGGCAGCTGCCCTTATTTCTTTCTCGGATTTTACACGCAAGACCACTCCTCTAACTTAATAGTTTGTGGGAGGGGCAAAACAAATCAATTTTTTTTCTTATTTTAATAATGATTTTGAAGTATCTACTTTATAAATTTGAACGATTTACGTTGTTTAATCCACTAAATTTACTAAAAAAAATTGGTTTTTATTGGCTGCTTTGTACTAGTGCGAATATTTTTAACAATTTTTAAACGTGTGTAGCCAAAAATTAGGTTTTTTTTTTACTTTAGGTACCATTTTCTACAAAACTACTGCACACAAAATCTTTATTTTTTTTTTGCAGGGAGCTTCCTTAGGTAGTTCTGTATACAAAACCTACTACAATTATGGTTTTCCATGGAACACTCAAGTTTTTATAATTTATAATATACAATAATAGCGTCATTAATGAAATATGTAAATGTGAATACATTTTTTCCTAAACTATTTGCATGACTTAAATAATTCTAGTGAAATCTCTACACAATGATATGTTTTACAACCCTACCAAGTTTCAAAGCTGTAGTTGTAACAGATTTATTTATAATGGTACCTGAAGTAGTGACATTTCCCTCATAAGAAATACATGGTACTACAAAGTTACCTTAAATGCTGTCTCCTTTGTTAATGCTAAAAGTAATTACTGGCTTATCCGAATCCATCAGTTTTATCCTTGGGTACTTTCTGGGAGTTACTGAATCACTGTTGTATAATTACTTTCGAAAAATTTCGTCTAACAAGTTCTTTACGTCTTTTACAGATTATTATCGCTGGAAAGCATATGAATGTGAACTCTGCCATCAGCGCTTCACGAATCAGTATAACTTACGTGCGCACAGCAATATTCACACAGGACGTTTTAAGTGTGAAACTTGTGGAAAATGCTGGTGTTCTCAGAAGGATTTGTCGAATCACAGTCTCACACACGTGCCATTAAAAGAAAGAAGACTCTGGCCCTGTGATATTTGTGGACATAATTTTAGTACCCTTCCGAGTTTGGCGAAGCACGTCAAAAGATTGCATCAGACTTAAAAAAGAGTTGAAAAGGAATTATCGAGAATTGATTTCACAAAATTAGAAAGAGCTGTGTTCACTCTTGTTTATTAACAGTGTGGATTATCCTTTTTTTTCATTACGCACGAAAATAAAAAGTAACTTGGTGTCCTGTTTTTTTTTTTTTTTGCTTTCGAATATCTGAAACATAAAAAGAGAAAAATTACATCCATTCCTTTGTTGGTTTAGGCCCTAGGGGCATCGGCGTTTGTGACACTTACTGTAAATATGAGAAAAACTTTGACTGGCCCTTTGGATAAAATATGCAAGAGAATAAATCAGTAATAAAAAAAATAATTTAGAATAATTCTAATTTAAATTGGCAAATTCAACCAATGTGCAAACTTTACGAGTCTTTTTATTCTTCTGATGTCAAAAAAACATTCTTTTAAACGTTATTAATGTGTATGTGCCGTTAATGACTTTTTATCAAAATCTTACCTCAACTATGGGCTAAATTATACATCTGAGTATTGGTACATTTTTAAGATATTCTCAAACGTGTGTGAAGTTTCACCATTTGTGTTGTACCTACTGTTGCGGAATTGTTACTTTTACACTAACTAGTTAAAATTTTACGTACGCTTCCAATGCCAAATTCGTACAACTGCAATCATATTTTCTTAGCATTTTGATGAAAATTGAGTTAAAAGTTTTTAGACTTTCTGTTTTATGATGACACTCAATATACTTCCCGGGCTATCCCGGGCCATGTTGGGATAGCAGGGAATGAGCAAGCTGATTCTGCTGCGAAAGGGGCCCTTTCTGGCCCTCTCGGTAGGGATCTCAGCCTTGTTCCCTCAGATGCCTTTCCAACTCTGCGTCTGAGGTTACACGCTTTTTGGCAAACCTTGTGGAACAGACAGGACGGTAAAAAATTACGGGCCATTAAAGGCACTGTCGAGGAGTGGCACTCGGCGTGTCGCCGCAGTCGCCGTGAGGAGGTTGTGTTGGCCCGTTTGCGAATTGGTCACACCCGACTTACTCACTGTTTTGTTTTGCGGGGGTTGCCCCTCCTGAATGTTATTGGTGTCGACGGCCACTTACGGTCCGGCACTTACTTGTTGATTGTCGCCATCTTGATGGTGTTCGTCGTCGTTTCCATCTTCCGCATGACATTGCGCGTCAGTTGGGCGATAAGTCTGTCCTCCTGTCCGGTGTTTTTCAATTTTTGCAGGAGGTACAGATGTATGACAAGATTTAGATTAGGGGTTTGAATAACATCTCTGTAATGTGTGGTGCAGTGGCAACCCGGACCACTGCAGTGTGACTGAGGTTGGCGCTAATGACCAAGTTGTCGACGCGCCATTAAGCCTCAATCCCCCCCCCTCAATATACTTAGAGTAGTGATTCGTCCTTCTGTTTTTAAACTACTTTTTTTTTTAATGTTTGTTTAAAATGTCGATCTTAAACAACTTTGTTGTGCCTTGGTGGGTGTGTTCACGTAGCTCCAATAAGCGTGATCTGTTCACATATTTACGTTTCTAATTGTTTGTAGCTTTTGTTTTTGTAATCTCGTTTTATTGTTAAAAAAGAGACTTTCCTTACGTTACTATTACGAGATTTTCTTTAGTATTGTTGTTAGCTGTGATTATTTTAGCTGGTCTTTGATGCTCTAGGCTCCTTCATTGCCGTATAGGTTAATAAATTTTAGTATTTATTTTCTGTATGAATGCATTAAAAACATATAAACTTAGTTATTTCATGATTCAGCTTGCCAATTGAACAGACTCATGTTCTAAAATTACACTACAGTCATTATTACGATTTAGGTAGCTACAATTTTTTTTAGATATTCAGAATGGTAAAGCCAGTATTAGTAAGGTTCAGCCTAGGGTCTCGGCGTTAACTTTTAACTTTGAGAGCTCACATCGCCAACAAAACTTAACATTTTTAAACCAAATTTGGAATCTAGCCTCGACTAGTCAAGGCCTGTACACAGTCCAAAAAATGTTGAAATTCGGCCCAGCCAAATCCAAGAATCAGAGAGGAGCCCAATATACGACTTGTTGTTATTGTTGTCGTTGTGTTGTCCTGGGGATGCTTTCGTCTGTTCTCTCTACAAGTCAAACTACACCATCTAAAATCATGGAATAAGGTTAAATCTTGGCTTCCTAGGTGGCCATGTGCCTTATCAAGGTTACTTTAGTTTAACTGAAATTAATATTTAGAAAAAAGCTATCACGTGTTAACTGAAACAATATATTTGTCTTATTTAAAAAAAACTGTTCTCATTACTATAGCCAAATTCTCCCAACGTACAATTATGTCGCTGTAGATAATATTCCAAGAAGATTCCTGAATACTGTCCGGAACATTCACCAATCCTACTTATTAAATGTTTATTTTTGTGGGTAATAAAGGTAGCATTCTGTGCAGTAGCAGTTCCTGATGATGAGTAGGAATGGTGTTGTACATTCAGTGTAGATACGAATCCTACACCATAGCGTGTATAATTGCTTCCACTGTTTGGTGTAGATAGGATTCTATAGTCCCTGGTATGAATGTATTGTGTTTTTAACCTACGTCTGCCACTAGTAAAAAATTACTATGTTTTCAGACTTTCATCATAGGCTCTTAGTTGATATCAAATGAAACACGAATGTACCGTCGTCTTAATCTGTATCTGTAAAACAACATTTTCTTCGTTCACAACATGACAGATGGTGGAATATTTGGAGAAATTCTGGCAATTGAATGCTGAAACCACATGCGTTAAATGCTCATATGTGTCTCTGATATTTCGAAACCATTCTAATTTTTAATTTTATTGTATTTTTAGTTGGATTTCACCTATCAAGTACAACTGAAGAAGGGGACTTTGAGTGTGAAGTTTGTCAGGCTACATTTCTTACCTACAGATCTTTGAAGAATCACGTCATCATCCACACAGGTAGATTCAGATGTGATGAATGTGGCAAAAATTGTCACAACAATCAGCATTTGACCTACCACAAAACTACTCACCTGCCCAAAGACGAGCGACCCAAGTTCGTGTGTGGTACCTGTGGAAGCGTGTTAAGTTGTCGAAACAATCTGTTGAGTCACATTCGGAAAATGCATCCTGGAGTCAAAATACAGAGACAAAAGATGCTGTAGATATGGAATACGTTGTTGACATTTGTTTGTCTTTTCTCTACTGCTTACAGAATGTTCAGTGTCGAATTATGACAGGAATTGTCATAACAATCAACTCTACGTTTACCAGAAAACTATTCTCATGTCTAATGATGAGCGAGCCAACTTTGTGTGTGTTATCTGGGAAAGTATGTTAAACTGTCAGAACATTCTGTCGAGTCATAGTCTTAAAACGCAATCTGCAGCCTAAGTACCACGATAAAAGTTGTTGTAGATGTGGAACACATTGTTGACATATGGTCGTCTTTTCCCCACTGAATGACTCGGTCAAGATTTGTGGCAGAATTCTCATAACAATCAATACATTGTTTAGCATAAAACTTCTCACCTTCCTAAAAATGAGCGACCAAATTGATATGTGGTACCTGTGGAAGCGTACTAAACTATTGAAACAATCTGTCGAGTCATAGTTCGGAAAACACTGTGGTGCCGAAGTATACAGACAAAAGTCGGAATACAGTCTAGAAAATTTGGTTATCCTATGTGTCAAGTGGCCTGTTAAAAGATATGTTGGCCATGATCATTTGCCACTGTTCCCTACATACTCTCCTGTCCCCCCTAACTATTGGGTCGGTCAAAAATTGTGGAAAGAATTGTCATCACAATCAACATTTGGCTTACCCCTCTACTCCTTTGCCCTTTAAAGAGTAATTGAAGTTTGTGTGTGGTATCAGGTGAAGCATGTGAAACTTGAAGCGATCTGTTGGTTCACTTTCAGAAAATGCACATTGGGGCCAAAATACAGAATACAGTTTCAGTAGATGTGAATTAAATAGTTGATATTCAGTCATGTGATGTATGGTGTCAAGACATATTTTCTAGTGATGTTTTATACCCCGTCCTACTTAAAAAATGATTTGGTCAAGACTTGCGGTTAGAATTGTCATTACAATTGAGATTATGCAGTACACGTGGCCTATATTGTTAACATTTGTTGACCTGTGTGTGATATATTCTGCTTATTGTTAACATTTGTTGACCTGTGTGTGATATATTCTGCCGACAGTGTATTCATATCGTTGTTGCGGAAGATCGTACTTCCCAAAAGGTGAAAATTTATGAAAACTCGTATCAATATTTTTATTACTTTCAATAAAACCACGTGTGTTTTTCTGGAGTTAAAAGAAGAGTTGTTTCATGCCTGGTTCGGTCATCACTGATGAACTAATTTGCTTTAAAATTTATGAAACAAATGCCGAAACAAAACAAACTGATTGTGAAATAAAGCAAAGTGTACACGGTGATTTTTAGTCATAATAGCATGTAGACAGTATTATTAAAGACTAGGAACTGCCGCATGTAGACATTTGTAACCTTATTAGCATGTTATTACTCGTTATAAAACGATTAAGGTAGTTTATTTGGTTTTGCCATATGTGCCATTTTTATTTTATTCTATTAACTGTCATGCAGTGTATACAGCTTGCCGAACCAATAACGATTTTGTAGAATAAAATGAATCTAATCTATTTATCGTTTTACACAACAGCTGTGTTCATTGTGCAATTCAATAATCCATTCTGCTCACTTTACAAAGGTTCAGAAAATGCAATTTAGCACTTCTGAAAACTTTTGTAGACATTTGAAGGATGTCTGCGTCGAAAAAAACTCACTAAGGCCCATTGTCCATTCAGCACCCTGGTGCAAACAATTGTGGGTGCACATCTCCTCCTCCCCTGTAAGTTTTATTATTTAAATTAGCTGGAGCAGGGAAGAGAGTCCAATACAACAAGATAATTCGATGCCTTGTTTTACCACTTGTTCTGAGTCGCGACCCAAGAGGCCAGATGTCGAATGAGTGACCGTTTTTACTTTTTCGGGAAATGTACGTTAAAAAATCATGCTACATAGGTTTTTACCTGACAAATATGTGTGAAAAATGTAATCCCGGCTGTGATTTGTCTAAGCACTTCTTAATTTTCACGCAGTAGCCTTTGAACGACCTTGAAGCTAGGATAGAGTTTTGTTTCTAAAGCGAAGATGAGTAGAAATTGCTTGTCTTGGTTCCCAGCTACGCATGATGTGCTTTCAGAGGCTCTTTCAAATGGACATGAAAAGGAAGTGAATGTCACGGCATTGGAAAGTCTTTGAAATAAAAAAATTTGATAAGTAAAAGAAATATGATTCTGCTGGTAATTATCTAGAATAACTATATTTCACGCTATCATCCTAATTCACATACCTGTCGAATCCTTTTGTCGTTCTGGTTCAGAAAATTATAACGAAAACGTGTGTAAATACTTATTTAATTTTGAAAAGAATTATTAAAATGTGTCAAAACGCTAGTCAAAGCCAATGCTTGGCCGACGCCATAATGCGAAACGTGAGCACAACAAGAAAACTTCATTTTGACCAGAACATTAGTAAACGGAAATTATCTCTGGCCGGACAAATTTTGGTTGCAGTTTCTGATGTGATATGTTTAGCTGTAGCGAGCGCGGCAGCGCGAGTGGAGCGTATAATTTGGAAAAAAATGACCTTCATTTTCGTGAACATAGACCTTGATTTACCCTAACTTGCAGAGTTTACCGAAAAAGTTAATTTCCCGAAAAAGTTAACGCCCATATAACGTGGCAATATGTAGACCCTAACTGAGTTGAGTGCTTGAACATTGTGCTGTAAAAAGTGTTAGTTACTCTACTTGAAAAAGAGCAAACGAAAAAAAGGCCTTGTAAAGGCAAAAGGGGAAAAATTAATAGTTACAATTGCCTAGTTTACTATTCTACTTTGCAGGGGTATTTTCTCTCCCCTTACCCTCCCCGGTTCACCACTATTTAGAATTATAGTTGGTAAAGAAGTTATACCGTTTAAAATACAGTTCATTGGAAGGATAGTAAAGAATATGAATAGCGATTTATTATGCCCAAAAGTCTTTATTATGAATGCGTTTGATATCTTTTTAATGATTAAATTTTAGTTCAAGAACGCAGTAACTGGTGAAAAATAACACTTCTTTTACGATTAAAAATAACAGTAAATTTATTCACTTATTTTTCGTTGTCTGTATTTTGCTTTTTGTGCTGTCCAATGCAAAACGTTGCTAAACGTGAAATTTTATGTCCACATAAATATCTTAAAACAACTTTCACTTTCCATCTCTGCAGTTTCATATAGAAGACAGTCTCACAGTCTTGGTAATTGTCGATAGCAATGCTACTGTCGTCACCAGGCTCCCCAAAGGTTAGATTGGGGTCTTGGTCACATTCCTGCACTCCAGTGATATTTGAATTTGGCAGAACACGTGGCCTCCAGCAGTTACAAGGTAGATGATCACTCGTGTTCTGGTATATACAAGGTAGTGGGTCACTCAGAGCCGTACCCAGATTTTTCTTTTACCGACAGCGAAAACCAACCTTGCCAAATGTTCTAGTGTAGTGCAGTGAAGATTAACTACACTGTAGAAAACATAGCTTACCTCTGCACATTACCTAGTTTTCTTCATCAAATTTTAGCGTTTTACCCACAGCGGCTGCTGTGAATGCTGTGTGCTGGCTACAGTCCTGGGGTCTCTCATGCTGCTATTCACTCTCCACAACTGCTTCAACTACTCAGTCAATCTTTACCAACCAGATGTCCCACATTGAGGTGAGAAGGATCTTGAATATTCGTAAGGTGGAATCCATTTAGCTCACGGTGTAGAATAACTACAGATGGGGGATGTACGGGACATCTGGTGGGAGTGAGCAGTTGAAGCGATTGTGGAGGGTGAATTGCAGCATGAATGGCTCGCTACCTTGTGAATACCGGAGGCCCAGTGATCGTCTACTTTGTGAATTCCGGAGGCCGCGTGTACTGCCGAATTAAAATGCATTAGAGTGCAGAATTGTGACCATGACCCTAATTTAACCTTTGGAGAGCCTGATGATGACAGTAGCATTGCTGTCGAAAATTAGCAAGACTGTGTGAATGTCTTCGGTATGAAACTGTGTAGTGATGGAACGTGAAAGTTGTTTTGAAGTTGTTCAAACGTTTCATAGTGCTAGTAATGATGTTTTTATTGAAAGATGTATCAAATTGGGTTAAATACCAATATTTTTTAGTGCCGGTATCCGTACTTACAAGTTCGGATTGGCTCATATGTGGAATTTTGTCGATGTGGAGTATTCTTATGCTTCCAGTTTAGTTTACTGTTTTGTGATCTAAAGAAACGTTTGTCGCTATTCTGAAAAATGCATACTGCTATGTTGTTAAATATGTACATTTGATATTTGCAAACGGATTCAGAAATGACAGGCTTACTAAGAATATTCACTTACATCAACTTGATGCAAAAAAAAAAGAAAGTATTGCTATAAAGATACATTTCATCGCAACAATTTTTTTTTTAAGTCCGGTTGATGTAGTGGATATTCTTCATGGCTGTCATATTTGATCAGTTTATAGCTATCAACTGTACATACGCTGTGGATATGCCTACCCAGCAGAAACTCCGACCATCAAAAGACAATATGATGACAAAGTAGTTTCTTAAGGCTTGCATTTCCGGTTTATACAATTACTGTGCGAGTACGAAATCGACGATGGAATTATGGTGGTAAATGATGAGTTGAGTTCAAAACTATCCCTTGAATGATATCTTGTCATTCTTAGAATTCCAGGAGCTAGTAGCTGAAAATACCCCTTTTTGGTCGCCCCATCTTGCCAAGGACATTGATCATATGGAGTCTGTGCAGCGTATGTTTACAAAAAAATTGTTGGGGTTATCCAACTTAAATTACAGTGAACAAGTGGAAGTCTTGGGACCAGACACACTGAAATTACGCAGACTGAACTGCGACCTTGCGTTAACGTACTTCTGGCTTTCCCGGGAAAAACTAGTTTTGGACAGGGCACTAGTAAATACCGGTAAAAACCTGGTAAATACCAGCTAAGTGAGAAAATGTTATTTTTTATAATTATTTTTTTTAAAGTTTGGAGCCTAACTGCTCATTAACACTGATAGTAATACTTAGAAATTCTATTTGAAACGAAAATTCAAGTAACAGAATGTAGTGAAACTACTAACATAGAAACTTTCATTATGAGAACTAGGACAGCCCCCTTATATGGCCGGTCAATAAAATACGGATTATCGACATTCCCACTGCTGACATTCACACACGCACATACATGTGATTTCCTGTTAGCAGTCGCCGAAGCTTTCATTAGCTTTAGTTAGATGCAGAGGCCTAGATCCCGTTTGAATGAAAATATTGTGACTGGAAAAACATATGACATCATGTTCAGTACTATGCATCTATGTTGAAAAGACAGTTAGAATTATTACTTATACAGACAAATCAGTTCTGTATCCCAGTGTGGACTTCCCACTGCGGACATCAATAGAATAGAATTAGTAGTGGGAATCTCGGTGATCTGGCGACACGCAAACAAACAAATATCATTATCTTAGTTATATAGATTTTTAGCATTTCAATTATAATATTTGTACTTATAACACACAATTATGTTCTTTTTCCTATGTAAACGTTGCAAACATATTTTGAATCTAATCTTTGGAATCGAAGACATTTTATAATTATATTTAACACTATTTAGTTTTTAAAACTGATATAATTATATTTTACACGTTATACACCAATTTTTGTCTTTAACTGGGAAAAAGTAGTTTATCCCGGGGCAGTGAAAACCTGGTAAAAACCACCCCTGGTAAATACCACACCAACCCTGTAAGGTGCTCCTTATTGCAAGACCGATACCAGGTGAACCACGGACACTTTTTTCCCCTTAAATTCGTGTAATATTACCAGGGGTCACCCCTCTCAATATATCGATGTTCCCATTTTTAAGAGATTGTAGAAAGTTTTTCTTCTCAAATCGTGGGGTGAAAATTTGGAACGGTCTTCTAGTAGATGTAGTTACAGCTCCATTCCTTACTATTTTTTTTTAAAAATTAGACTATCGAAGGAGAAACTATTTTTAACAAAACATGTCAGATGTATATAATTTTTTTAATTATGAGGCTTGTTATCAGTGGGCTTGCTGGCCCTTCCTCGTCCTGCTACGAATTTTTTCTTCGTTACCCAAATTTAAATTAAATTAAATTAAATAGTATTGCCAAGCAGTTTCTTAGTTCCATTTTCCACAAAATTATGATTTTACATCACTTTCTCACTTTGTAAATTCTAAGTTTGTACTTTTACTAAAAAATTCGCCATCATTGTAACAGGATTTGAAGTAGCGCAAACGCCATACCCTTGAACATGAGTGTAATTCAGTATTTGTTTCATTTTCACCTCTTAGGCGAATTTATCCGCAACAAAGAAGGGACTTTCGAGTGTGACATTTGCTGCCAACGTTTTGCGAAGTACACCTCATTATCTATGCATCGAAACTTACACCTGGAACGGTTTAAGTGCTCGACGTGTGGAAAATGTTTCTCCTGTCGTCGTGATTTGACAGACCATGTTTTGACCCACCTTCCTAAAGACGAACGCCCGTTTTGGTTGTGCCATGTTTGTGGAAACAATTTCACCACACGAAAGAATCAGATGGCTCACTTCAGAGCCAAACATTCAGGGATTTCAGACTTTTAATTAATTCAGCACGAAAGTGCGAAAAAAGCAGAAGATTCAGCACCTTCCAACATTGATTTAAATCTGGTGCAATTCTTAGGAACTGACTGAAAAAGAAATTAGTGAAATATTTTGTGTATAAGAAATATACTGCTCAAATCCCGTCACTATTTCTGTACAACCTTTGCGACATTCCACTATCGAATGCAGATGTATGACAAGATTTAGATTAGGGGTTTGAATAACATCTCTGTAATGTGTGGTGCAGTGGCAACCCGGACCACTGCACTGTGACTGAGGTTGGCGCTAATGACCAAGTTGTCGACGCGCCATTAAGCCTCAATCCCCCCCCCCCACTATCGAATGCATGCATGAACACTTGCTTAGTTTTCAATAGATTGTAATCAATTGTTCCATACTATGTTATTACAATTGCCAGCCCAGCTGCGCTGGCTGTTTCATAAAAAAAAAAACCAATATGATCTTGAGCGCACGGGTGTGTTTGATGCACCGTTTCAACATGGGGATGGTTGACCGTCTCATGTATTTGTTGCCGTAGGCGTGTATCCCGTCTGTGAATTTTTGCTCACACTGGCTAATAAACATTGAATTTCGTTTGCTATGCTCACTGAATTAGCACGCTCAAGTATCGTTTCAACAATTATTTTTCTACACCAAAGGCGTGTATCCCGTCTGTGTATTTTTACGCGTTTTGAATATCTAACCTAGTTTCACTAATCCTTTAAATTTAATCTTTCAGCCGTTTATGTCAGCGGTGCTGACAGTGCATCAAACACCATCCGTGCGCTCAAGATCATATTGTTTTTTTTTTACTGAACTTAGCAATGATTAGCCTCGTGCACCGTAGATTTAAAGTGATTGTTGGTTAGTGATTGTTGGCATGTGGGAGATGGGACTCCGGGATCAGAGCTTGTTGATAAGTGCAGTTATGTGTGTGTGGATTTCTTACCATAGGGGCTGTTCTGCTGGAAACAATTATAGTAACAATTATGAACGTCACTTAAATTTACATGTAAGACAGTTCTACAGCTCATCAGCATAATTTATTTGCACCCTTCTGTATATTGCAAGTTACTAGTTTATTCCAATTTCTGGGTAAAATCAGAATGATGACACTATCATGCATTGTTATACCTTACGCTGGAAATAAAGCATGGAAATTGTAGTGGTTTTTGCTTTATTCAACAGAAGAATTTGCCAATATTGTAAAATATTTAAATTGTCTGTTATGTATCTGAGAGATTATAATATGCTGGGGGTTATCTTCGTACGGTAGGGGTAAATAAAATCATGTACCTTGCAGTACGTATACGCATTAAAATAAAAGCGTTAAGATTGAGGTTCAATGATTAGGAAACTGGAATACATCCTAAAAAAAGTACTTAAAAAAAGTCTTTTGTCTATACATTAAAATGCAAAACTTGCAGCCAATGCTGCTGCATGTGACCTTGCAGGAGTTGATCTGCAAAGCCATTCGTTTCACGCTGGTCAACAGATGCCAGTAAGACGGTGATTGGGTTTTTCATCAGGCCACATCAGTTCAGGAAAATAGTTATGTTTCGCCGTATCCAAACTTCATATCTACTTCAAGAATACGAGCTGTTCTTGGGCAACAGATGATTCCACAATTTCATAGCACAAGAAAGTTTTAATTTTCGGAAACAATTGCTAGTTTCCTTGGTCACAAACATATGCAAGAAAATCCTGATTAAAAACACAGTAAACATAAAACAAGGCTTCGTAACACCGCCATCTTGGAATGGTTATGAACCGTTGGGAACCATTCCAAGATGGCGATGTTATGAAGCCGTGTTTTATATTTACTGTGTTTTTAATCAGGATTTACTTGCATATGTTTGTGACCAAGGAAACTAGAAATTGTTTCCGAAAATTAAAAATTTCTTGTGCTATGAAATGTGGAATCATCTGTTGCCCAGGAACAGCTCGTATTCTTGACCTAACTGCTCCACAAAATAACCGATTTTGGATTCATATCTACTTCTTTACACTGATAATGAGATAAAGTCCAATAGAGAGCAGGAGCAAGGTTGCCTGATGGCGTGCACGAATATCTCACATGCCACAGGAAGAGCAGTAACTGAGGGGGGCACCAGGGTGCAGGGGTGGACCCGGAAAGGCGCCAAAGTATTATTTCCTTAAGGTGTTGCGACAAGTGAAATTTTGTCTTCGTACCAACATAGAATACAGTGAAACCTTTACATCGTGTAAATCTCGAAGCGCACAAAAATTATTGTGTTTTATCTGTACTCTATTTGAAGTGACAGTACAGCATTACATAAACGTATTAAATATCCTGCAACAAGATCTGGTTATAAATCGACTACCGCGTTATTGCCATAATTTTGGTAACCGAGTCAGAACCCATCACTGCACCCATCACTGCACTGCACTGTGACTGAGGTTGGCGCTAATGACCAAGCTGTCGACGCGCCATTAAGCCTCATTCCCCCCCCCCCCCGAGTCAGGCATACGTGCATCTTCAAGAAAATATATTGATAACTTGTCGTTCTTTGTTTCGTGCTTACGCCAATCCGTGGCAATGAAAAACATGTGATTAATATGAATGGGATACTAGTATTGTAATTACAGTATTCAGTCAACCTTGCAAAGTGGTGCAAAAACAAGGCCGATTGAGCCAGAAGCTGTGTTGGCTCTCATCTCAGGCAAGTCAAAGGACAATCACTTCTATTTTGCCTTATTTCTTTAATAGATGGTGTGAAATAGTTATGATCAATAACGCTAGCAAGTTTAGTATACACTGGAAAAAAGAAGTAGCATAAATGGGTCGATCGTACTAAAACTTACAGGCAAGACCAGTCCGCTTATCTACTAGAGTACTTATGAAAACGTCGAAATTTCGAAGAGTGCTTAATATTACAAGCAAGCCGAAGGGCATTAGGAAGCTGAATGCTGTGTACAATTGACTCCATATAACAGATTTCGCCGTTTGTTTCTGTGTCTCTGCACAAACGAATTTATTATTTTCATTTCCTTCATACACATTATTCGCTTCTGATAAATCCATCGGCGTTCACACGGTTTGTTCTCTATTAAAATGTGTGTAAAGTTTGAGATATAGAGTAGGAGTAGGCTGCTAGAGATTTAATTTCATAAAATTAACCTTGGTAAAATGCTGAAAGTTTACTGTGCAATGAAATAGTTAATACGTTTTATTCAGGGTGGCCGTTCAAAAGCTCATGATGAAATTCCCTGATTTTTCCTGATTTCCATACCAATTACTGACATTTTCCCCTAAGTTTTTGATTATA
>JAHWFP010040483.1:45781-70221 GCA_023313725.1 Lithobius niger
TTGAAATTGGTTATTGTTGTTCCAGTTTGTATTATCGTAGGTTAGGTACGATAGGTCCAGCGATTGGTTCCTGTAGACCTTGTAGGCTCGGGTAGAAATACAGAAAGAATTATCTATATAATTCAAGAATATATAATAATTCTTTAAAGAAATATTATATTGTTCACTTTCGTAATTCAGTGAACCCCAATTCCCTTTTTGCAGGAGGTACAGATGTATGACAAGATTTAGATTAGGGGTTTGAATAACATCTCTGTAATGTGTGGTGCAGTGGCAACCCGGACCACTGCACTGTGACTGAGGTTGGCGCTAATGACCAAGTTGTCGACGCGCCATTAAGCCTCAATCCCCCCCCTTTATTGTCGACGCGTTTTGCTTACTCTGCTCTCTGTATGACGTAGTAATTAAATAGACTTCTCACTCTTCTCCCCTTTACGATGAAACAACGAAATACAATTATCAATGAGAAACGTCCCTACAGGACAAACCGCCGCTATTTTGTTGGGCAGTTAGCCGTAACAGGCACTCAGGATGAAGTTTATATCTTCAATATTTGGTATCCTGAGAAACTTACGGGTGCACGGGTAGCCACGAGCAATGGGGCATCTGATTCGATAGGCGTCTTGGTCCAGCTGTACAGACTACAGATAGGCTTCTTACAGACCTTGGTTTGATTCTGGTGAAGGGAAGTGTACGGGTTTTTATCCGGTTGTTTTCCGCCTGTTGCACGAGAGTTCCCTCCGGGTATTCCGGTTTCCTCCCTCCTGCGGCAAAAAAACAACTAATACGATGGTGGTTCCTTCCACTGAACATCTGCAGCTTGGGCACGTAATATCCTTGCCAGTTACGGCAATTGCTGCATTTATCAGTTTCTTAAGACCTTGTAGGTTTGTTGGAAGAGGAGGAATGAATACCTTATTTCTAACGTATCCCCGTAAAAAAAGTCCCATGGTGTCAGATCAGGGCTTCAACGATGTGTACAGAGGAAGTTTTGCGTAATTCGAGCAAATCAAACACCTTCTTTGTAGAATTTGCAGAACTAAACCGCGCACCATGGCTGTTTGCCGTGATGCGTGTATCACGTTACTGGGCTAGTCCACTCAGACGGCCAAAGATCAGCTATTCTCGTTCGTCAGTGGCTGTTTCATGATGACATCACAGCAAAGAGCAGCGGCTCATGGTACAGTGACGTGACGTGCATCCGAAAACAACCACCGTTCTGCGAAACTTAATGAATTAGAGAACATGACGGTGAAAACCATTTATCGATAATTTGTATACATGTCGTTTAATAAATGCTTCAAATTGTCTATTTCTTTTGTAAGACACTATTATAACATCAATACGTTTTGACCGGAGTAAAGGAAACACAATCATACGCTAAAAATAGCTAAGATTCAGTAAAATTTTATTAGTGATTATATTTCTTTGATGTGATGTTTCTGGGACTCGAAAATTTACATCTTAACATCCACCGACAGTAACGCAAGTGTGAATTACCTGCTTTATTTCTTAATTCAAAGAGGAATTTTGCTTTTCAGCAGTAGTGCCATCTTGAAACAAACGTTTATTTATCATCATAAAATTCATGCAGTACGCAGTAGTGTCATTCCTTACTATTTGAATCAGAAATTCATGAAAATGAGGGCTTAATTTCACTAGTGTATGTGCCAGGTGATACAAAATTTTAAGTTGGCGCATTTTTCTTTTCGTAAAAAAGTGGGCTTTTCATTAAAGGATGGCTGAAATTTAGTATCTACAGGAGCTTTAAGAATTCCATCTGGAGTGATGAATGTCAGATGGTATTCAGGGTCGGTCCAAGCCTATGACTGAAACAGTCAAACTTCGATTTGTGTTATACATAAATGCATCCATCTTGTGAGGAATTTTATAAAGTTGTGAATTTCATGTCATCATGGCTCAGTCTGTAAATGCGTTGGTTAATTGAATGTAAGAAAGTTTATGATGCTGGTATGCTTCTTGCTTCAGACTAATTTTTTTTTCAGATAAATTTTAGGCGATTCTCTCGTAATTGGTTACGATTTAAAAGATGGAACTATAGTTATAATTATTCACTCCTTATGTTTCATGTACAACTGCTATGTGTAAATAGGACTAACGTAATTCGTACTTTTTTAACAACTACGTCAGATCTATATTGTAATAATTATCATATCAAATTTCCGAAACATTTGGTTTTAATTAAAATCTAGAAACACTCTATGAGATAAGGGACTGATTATTACATATCTTTGAAAGGGGCTGGGGGCTAGACAAAAATAGGGGTAGGGGCTATGTATTCTTTTAAGCATTTTTAGGGGAGTTGACGAACTTTTTAAACCCTTCCAAGTGGGGATTGTCGAAAAAATACAATTCTAGGACTCAAAAATGGAACTCCCGGAATTTGAGATTATACAAATACATTTCTTCTGGGAGACAAGCCCTCCACTCCCAGACCCCCTATCATTGGTTTGCAGGGCTTTGAAGTTGTAAGTCCCAATACTAACTTTTATGAAGTTCTGCTAGTGCTAGTTCAAAAAAAAAAAAAACCTTGGTCTCTACGCAAACATGGTTTAAAGAACATATCTTTCAATACTTCCAAGACCCTATTTTAAATCCCTCTATACCTTGCATCGAAAACGTGAAGGATTTTCACACAACTGGGGGAAAAGCCAGCCTGGGCTGCGACTTACTCAATTTGGTTACAGAAAATCGTCAAAGGCAACCTGAATATTTTAATAATAATAAAAGCCTATAGAACGAAATTAATTTGTGGGTCGGGGAGGAACACAGCAAAGTCGTCTCTGGCAGACGTGGTACCCCACAAATGGAATAAAACACACTTGATTTTAAATTTTCAGCCGGTTTATTTCGGCCTTGATCACAAACAGGGAAAACAAAATAAAAAAGCGAGCGAAAGCTCAAGTTAAAAACAGTGGGCCGCCATCTTTAGTATAATGCATCATACTCAAGATGGCGGCCCACTGTTTTTAACTTGATCTTTCGCTCGCTTTTTTATTTTGTTTTCCCTGTTTGAGGTCAAAGCAGAAAAAAAACCAATTTTGTTTTTTACTTTGGAGGAAAGGGGCAAAGGATGTTCAGAATTTTGTTTTACCTTAGTTGGAGGGTTACAATTTATTTAGGGTTTTGGAAGGTCATTGAACATCTGTAGGTCACATTTTCAATATGTACAAACCCTCCCCCAGCCATGCATAATGACGTGTCCCTAATGAACTAGAATTTTTTTAGCTCCAATTTCGAACTGGTATATACTATTTTTAGTTTGGGTGGATCACGGTTTCAACCACAAAGAAAAAAAATATGACCTGCTGCCAACCCTGTATGAGGTAATCACCAGCGCCCGTGGGTTTTTCCGAGAGCCTCTATCTCTTGGTGCCGTCCTTCTGGCATGGGCGACGGGGCATATGCGAATTTTGGCCAAGATCGGTCCACTTTTCATTTTTCCTGCTTTAGCATTGGTGATGTGGAGTGTAGCGCGGTGGATCATGCGTTAAAACCTTGTTAAGCACAGCACACGACAAAATTGAGGCAAAAAAAAATTTTCCAATGCTTTTATGACTCTAGAATCTTTCATGGAGTACAAATTCTTAGACAAACCCAAGGGTTTTGGTGATTACCTCATGCAGAGTTGGAAGCAGGTCATATTTTTTAATTTTTGTAATATTTGTGTCCATGTGCATGTGTTCTTTTGTTAACATATTTTCAAAGTTAATTTTATCAAGAATCCTATCCTGACCACAGTATACCATTTATCCTAAGGACTAGACAAATTCCAAAAAAATTTCTCAGTCAAACAAACCCATCTGTAGAAATTGTGCTTGAGGTCTACAAATAATCGATCTTATGCATTACGTATATGCAGCAGATAAATACACCACGAAAAAAAAAACACTTTTGACATGAAGGATACAGTTTGACACGTTAAATTTCCCAAAGTAAAGGGAAATGTAGTACTTCAAATTTGCAAGGCGTATAATTTATTTCTGTACCTCACAGTTTCTTGGCCGAATGAACGGTGTTGTAATTCATTAGTTTACAACGAAGAGAATGCTGCAACGAGGTGACCAAAACATTAGACGCATTGGCCCAGTTCTGTTACACTATTACGCGTTCAATAACTAGATAGTTAGTTCGGAATGCAAAAGCCTCACAGTATCTAATTACGAAACAATGTTTGGATTTTAAAATGGTTTGTGGCAGCCTGTATATCTAACATTAGCTGTACCCCAACTGAGTCGAATAAAAATCTCTGCAATAAAAAGACTTACTCTGATATTTCCTTCACTGTTTGCCTTTAGTATAATTAACATAGCTTCTGTTACAGTTATTCCGTCCCGGAGGGTCCCTGTGCACTGGGCGGCCAGGTGGTGCGGCCAAGGTCGTCACGGCCAAAAAATACGACAATGTGCTGCGTGGCTACGTCCGTTTTTCACTGATAATTCCCGATCACGTGGTGAAAAATGAACACGGAGCAAGTATGGTCGCCCTGTGCTCACCTGTACGCCGCCCAGGATCCCAGTGGCCACTGCAACTGATAGGCTGTGGCAGCCAAGTGCGCAGTGCTGCATATACCGTAAGCATTCTCGTTGGCCTCAGCGATCTGGCCATGCAGCTTAGTCGCTTAGTGCGCGAGGCCCTAACTGTTTATAACTTTTGTTGGTAATCATTTTGCAGACGCGATTTTAAGTCTTTAAACTCTGGTATTGTATGAATTGTTTTGCATTTATATTCATTGCAAACTTATATTCTAATGTTTATTTTTCCCCCACAGGATTTTATCATCGACACTGGCGAGTGAACGACAGAAACGGTCGCATTGCGTGTTCTAAATGCCCCAAAACATTTGCAAACCGAAAAAGCCTATGGAAGCACGAGTTCGAACACACAGACAAATACCAGTGTTCAACATGTGGCAAATGTTGTCAGAGCAGAGTTGCCCTTGTCTTCCACATGCAGAAACATATACCTCTTGCTGAACGCGAAAAACATATTTGTCCTATTTGCAACCGCCTTTATGCTTCTTCAAATAATCTTTCATCCCACATGCGAGAAAAACATGTTCTACAACAGTAATAACAATAGACACATCAACAAAGAAATGTGTACTGATCGTTTTGTGTTTACATTCAGTGCCTATGTACCAAACAATAATTTGGTGGATTATACCCCAACACCCTGTACAAATTGCAACCGAAACTATTTGTAGTGTTTCATGTCTAGAATGTCATCCTATACATCATATCCAAAATCCGAATTCGGAAACATTTAAAAAAAATCCTCTAATTTGCATACATTTTTCGAAGGTTTTTTTCGTTAACTTCTTAACCGTTGATCAGATCGAAAAACACATCTCTGAAACAGAATTAAATTTTCTAAAGGAAAAGGTCTATTCATTTTTGCTGTAAAGTTAACCTATATAGTCCGAATTTTTCATTCTATGCCAAATTTATGGAAACAAGTACATTTAGTATTACAGTGTATGGCATTCCTGACTACGCACCATTGCTGTTACCTCTCAAATTACCCCAGATGGACATACTTAGGCTCTTCTGAAAGGTGTTGATGTATTCTTTCTAGCAATGCTAATCACAATATTGTGTATCTTATATAGGGATGTCCTACGCCCATTGAAAGGTGTTGTCATAATGGCGTAGCAGAGAAAGAGTATGGTGATTTTCAATTTCAAAAAGCTTCTATGACCTGCCTAATTACCATAGATGAACATACGTACGCTTTTCTGAAAGGTAGTGATGTATGCTTTCCAGAAATTCTAATCGAAAATTGTGTGTCTTAGTTAGGGACCGTCATACACCCGCTGAAAGGTGTTGTTTTAATGGTGTATAGCAGTGAAAGAGTAAGGTGACTTTCGATTTCAAGGTGCCCGTATGAACCATCCAATTACCCTAGATTGACGTACTTAGGCTCTTCTGAAAGGTCGTAATGTATTCTTTCCAGCAATACGAATCACAATTGTGTATCTTAAATAGGGACCATCTTATGCCGAATGGAAGGTTTTGTTGTAAATACCTAAATTTAAGCAAATTAAGCAAATTTCTTTTTTAAATGTTCCCTGATTCAGATTACGGTGGAATTTGGATATGTTGTACAGGATGACGTTATAGACCAGAGACACTAGGAATAGTATGGGTTGCAATTTTTTTAAGGTACATATACATTTATTTTTAATTCCACCACACTACAAGTCAATGTTCCTTTCAAAATGGTGACAGGCGTTGTAAGGTAGTTTGATCACAGTGGCTGAGTGGAGGCAAAGCTCGTCGTAACTGACCGAAGATGATCTAATTGGAAACTGGAAAGCGTACCATGTACATGCGATTGGCTGACGTAGAAATTATTTCCCCATAACGTGCATCTAAGTGGTTCTTCCAGTTTTAAACTCTTCTAATTCTATTCAACCCTTCACGTTACGCCCTATCAATAAAATTGGGCAATAAAATTACGCTTAGTTCCAATTGTTCTCAAACTACTGTAATCCTATCCAACCCTTGATGTTATGCCCTGTTGGGGAGTTAGGTCCGTAAATCAATAAAATTGGCTTTAGTTCCCTTTGTTCTGAAACTCCCCTAATCCTTTCTAAACCGTTGATGTTATGTTTTTTATTAGCTAGCTGACCAGCTGTGGATACGCAATTAAGTCTCAATCCCCCCTCCGCCCCATTGTGGAAATAAGTACGTAAATCAATAAATGGGCAATAAAATTGAGTTTAGTTCGTATTGTTCTCAAACTCCTCGAATTCTATCCAACCACTTATGTTATACTCTATTCTGGAATTAGATCCATAAATCAATAAAATAAGACAATAAAATTGGGTTTAGTTCCCTTTGTTCTGAAACACCCCTAATCCAATCTGAAACCTTGATGTTATACCCTTTTGTTAGCTAGCTGATCTAGCTGTTGATGTGCCTTACACCTCAATCCCCCCCCCCTTATTGTGGAATTAGGTTTCAAACCAATAAAATTGGGAAATAAAATTGGGTTTAGTTCATATTGTTCTCAAACTCCTCTAATCCTATCCAACCCTTGATGTTATACTCTCTTGTGGAATTAGGTGCATAAATCAATAAAACTAGGCAATAAAACTGGGTTTAGTTCCCTTTGTTGCATGGTAAAGTCTCTTCTGCACCTGGTAATTACACTAAAATGAGATACTACCAGGCTGATTCAGCAGCTATGTGATGTATTCTGGACAATTTCTTAAAGTTCTTTCTTGTTCTAAAACGTTTAGTTAGATTTAAAATTCAGCCGATTTAGCTTCTGATGTTGTAAGGCTCAAGAATTAATTAAAAAAAAAATTAGCCGTCATGTCTTGTTCGTTATTGAGTCCTCCCCTAAATTATGGCATAGTTAAATGATTTGTACGTGGTCATATGTGGCAAGATTATGTTTCAACTTTCATGTCACATTCTGATTACTTATGTAATGGATAAAATGACAAGAATCGTTTTGGCAAATTTGTTAATTAGCAATTCAGTTCTAATTTGGTGCAACACCTTGGCTCAGTCGAATGTCCTCGGTTTTTCTAAACTTCTAATGCCAATACAATTAAGCTTACGTGAATTATTTAATGCTTGGTAACAAAGTGTATTTCTGGATTTGTTCCAATGTTAGTTGTGTTGTTGTTCAATAATCAGTGGCTTCTTTCCATCATCAGTTAATTTAGTTATATTCGTTGTCCACTGAGAACCAAAGATTTTAAATTTTCTTGTTCCTGCTGTGATATAAAATTATAACTAACATCCGACCCGCTGGTTTTAATTACAATTGAGCGATCGGGGTTGAGAGACGAGAGTTAACAGCAGTTTCTTGCCAGTATGAGATCATTGCTTCTCAGGGGAACACTTATTGGTGTAATTGCTTCATTCTTTTATAACAATGGTATAATATTTTTTAAAAAGAAGCCTAAAAGTGCACAAATAAAACAAAACAGCGCTTCGGAATCAATCCTTTTCCGTCATCAGGTTTCCGCTAAATTAAAAACATAGCAAAACTGCCGTGTCACCCAGCATCAAGTTTCCTTAAAAGAGAGATATATACAATTAAATGAAAACCCCACACATATTCCCTTTCAAAAATGGCAATACGGGGGCGAATCAGTTATCCCTGTCCTTTTCCTTCAGAACCACTTGGGTTTCACGTCAAGTTTACTATACTGGGGGTTATTTTGCATATTATATTATTTGATTGTTCTTTTCTTGCAAACTTATTTAGTTTAAGGGCATCAATGATTTTCTTTTTAATTGTATATATTTTCTTTTAAGGAAACTTGATGCTTGGAGACGTGGCAGTTTTGCTGTTTTAATTTAACGGAAACCTGAAGACGGAATAGGGTTGATTCCGAAATGTTGTTTTGTTTTATTTGTGCACTTTCAGGCTTAATACACTCTGGTGCTTTTCATTTGCAAAGTCATAAAAATGGGACCAAGAAAGAAGTTTCATAGTTCAGATTTATTGAGGCTAGGTAAGTAAATAACCCTGAAATGAAGCTTTAAACAAAATCCTTTTGTATAAGTAAGTCAGGAGACTACACCTTAGAGCCTGATAGGATGGACACAAATAGAGTTTACAACAGCCACAGACCCGTCCATTCAAAGTTCCTAAAAAGAAACTAGTTTGCGTCTGTGTTTTGAAAATAAGTTAAGACTAGTTGGTGCTAACAAAATATAGTCAGTGATTTGCAGGTTGGCCCATTAATTGGATGGATGTAAATAGTCTACTGCAGAAATAAGAGAAACAAATGTCTGATATTAAACAGAGTGCTATTTTTTCTTTTTACCCCTGTAACTCTATTCATCAATTTGTAAATTGCGAACCTATAATATGAATAAAATTGCATTTCAGGAGACTCATTCCCAGTGTTCAATGAATGAGGTGATTGGTCATTTACAACTGCCAATCTTAGTCTGGTATGTCATGCTGTCAGAAAGCGAGGGGGGGTGGGGGGCTGAGCACGAGCATCACAAAGTATACATAAAAACAAAGACGGTTGTGCTTGTGTGTTGCTATACCATTGTTCTGATTTAGCCTGATTTTTTTATAACAATAAATACATATTTATTTCGTCAGGTGACACGAAACCGGGGGCTTATTTGTGTGATCAACATTACATATACACTTGTTTACATTTGCATTCAACAATAATAACTAATTTTGCTTCTCCCTGTCCTTCAGAAAATTTTTTTTAATTTTTACTCAGTATTTTGAAGGTGGCTTTTCATTCTGTTTTTCAGTTCATTAAAATTATTTATATTTTTTACGTGAGATGGTAAACTATTAAATATATTTATTGCATAAAATAAGATTGCTGTTGGTTACGTGCTTTATCTGCGTCCTTTACGACCACCAGGTACACGACTCCATGGTTGTAGTCATTTGCACAGATGTTTGTTTTGATATGCATTTTAATCTGCATGACCAAAGTGTTTTCATGTGTTCTCCTGACTATTACTGTGTGAGGTCGGTAAGATCTGGCATTCTTTGTAACAGTAGTCATAAGTATTATTTAGACTTATTTTTTTTAACTTCCTCTAACATCGTATTATCGTCTATTCTAGGAATCTTCACCGACGAAAGTCGTTATTCATGTCCCCAGTGCCCTAAGACTTTTGCATCGTCAAGCGTTCTGCGAAAACATCAGTATGAGCACACAGACCGTTTCAAGTGCAAAACATGTGGTGTGCGAACACAAAGCCGTTTTGCCCTGGAAGTTCACATGTTACGTCACGTTCCAGTTGGGCAACGAGATATTCACATTTGCCGCGTCTGCAGCCAACATTACACATCTGCAGTAAATCTGTCATTTCACATGCTTAAGAAGCATCGGCTACGAGAGTAATGTTGTAAGCTGTTGTGGCCGCATCGCGTTGAAAAATGTGACGGAACAGCTAGAAGATTACCAAGGATTTCCTTGTGATTCCCATTTGCACCAACTGAAACGAATTGTTTATTTTTCCAATAAGATCAACAGCCTTTGGAGAAAGTTAGCAACAAGTAAGCACTGTAGTGCTTTGCTGCTGTGGTTGATGGATTAGTTACCAATCTCCAAGTTTTCGTTGTTCGGCACACGTAGTGTAATCAAACCATCGATTCAGTGTGTTAAAGAGATTTTTAATTTTCACTTTGAGCATGGCAGTGAATTTTTTCTGTGTATTTACTTTGATTTTGTTTTATTTTAGAGTTGCTGCATTGCATTGCTGCAGTGATAAATATAAATGTTACAAACCTGGAAAAGAGTAGCTAAGAACAACTCACCGTACATTTGCACATAACTATATTACCACTGTTGTGTAACATATAGTCTAGTGACGAAGGGCAACAATCGTGCACTTCCGGAAAAAAAGCATGAAATTTTAATAACTTATTTTATAGCTCAAGAACAACATTTTTGGATACGGTGCCCACTGACCGCACTTCCGGTTTAACGTCATGACGTCATCAAAGATGGCCGCTACATGACTTAAGCCTAAAAATGAGTATCTCTGAAACCAAACAACCGATTTTAATTTTTTATAGCTCGTTGGAAAGATAAAATTATAACTAACCAAAAATGTCCTATGGCACAGTAACACAACGCGCACAGGTTAAGCGGTTTGGCCTCTGGAATGCGACATTGCGTGAAATGTTGGAAAAAAACCACGAAATATAACTATCATGACTATAACTTATCATGACTATACAGTTGTAGATTTTCTTTTCCTTGAACATTATCTGTATTTTATTTAGAACATCACGTTGACATCAAACCGTATGATGTCTAACTGGAAAGCTGCATAACCTCTTTTTAAATAATACAACAATTGAATGAACAAGTATTTTAACACTCAACTGTTTGTCGATCAGAATGACACGTCAGGTTGTAGCTGCTATACCAAAACCTGAAGAATAGCCCGACAAAGACATGCTTAGGAATATCTGAAAGGTGGAGATCTAGTCTTTCCATCAATCCTAACCGAAATTGTTTCAATTAGACACGGGCCGTCCTGCGCCCATTTAAAGGTGAAAGCGTATGGTGATTTTCGAATTCGAAATGCTCTTGCGAGCTGTGTAATAGCCCGAAATAGACATGCTTAGGATTTTCTGAAAGGTGGGCACCTAGTCTTTTCATCAATTTTAACTAAAATTGTTTAACGTAGATAGGGACCATCCGACGCCCACTGAAAGGTAAAACGGTACTGGCAAAGCGGTGAAAAAGTATGGTGATTTTCGAGTTCGAAGTGCTCTTGCAAGCCCTCTAATAGCCTAAAATAGACATGCTTTGGATTTTATGAAAGTTGGGGATCTATTCTTTCCATTAATCCTAACCGAAATTGCTTAGCTAAAATACATATACAAATATAAGCATTACAATGGCACTTTGAAACTGAAACTAGCCACTACACCAATTACAGCAACGCCTTTAAACGGGCGTAGGACGGTCCATATCTAAGCTAAACAATTTCGGTTAAGATAGGCGGAAAGAATAGATTCCCATTTTTTAGAATATCCTAAGCCTGTCCATTTCGGGCTATTAGAGGGCTTGCAAAAGCATTTCTAACACGAAAATCACTATAACAACCAATTGAAAAAAGGAGAATTTCTACAAATTAAGGGTGATATACTTTAAATACGACTTTGGGGTTCAAGGGTTAATTATATGTAAAAAATGTATATCACCATACCTGTCAAGAATTATGTGCTGAACGTTTTCCCTTCACATTATGCTTTTGATTTGTTGAGTAATAAGGAGTTAAAGCCAAAAAAACAGGGTTTTGTTTTTTTTTTGGGGGGGGGGGAGGGCGGTCAAATCACCTCCTCCTCCATGTGGGGTTTGAACCTGCGACCATAACTACTTTTTTATCAGTTACCCTTCATGTGCATCCATACCAAATTTCAAGCTTTCACAGACAGTGAACAATTCAACCCCATAGCCAGCCTACTATATAGAGTGATGTGCAGTATATCTTTCATCTTGTAATAAATGGGCAATGGACCATCTTTTTAACAATGTTAGAATTTGTTGGAGTGGGAATTTGGAACAATTCGTACTATAGGGCTTAATGTTTTTTATTAGCTAGTTTGGCTGTTATTTTAATTCATATGTGATAATACCTATTGAAAATTACTTAAAATGTACATTTTATGAGCTGTACCCCCTAACCTGTCGAATCTATGTTAATGAATCGTAGGATCTAATTTGTAGCTTACAAAATTATCTTTTCAACAAGTCATAGAAAATCGAAATTGGTCTGCTGGTTACCGAGATACAGCTGTTAACATCAACCCTATAGTCAATCCGTGGCGGCCATCTTTGATAACGTAATGGCGGCGAACCGGAAGTATGTGGGCACCATATCCAAAAGTGTTCCATTTGCCACAGTAAAGATATTCTGAAGACTCGTACTTTTTTCCAGAAGTGCACGATTCGCCTGAAATTTGGCTCTTACCAATGCAATATACCCTATATGTACCTGGGTTATATATGTACCAGGGTCATATAGGTACCGAAGACTATATGTACCAGGGTTATATAAGTTTCCGGTATGTATGAGATCTTCCGTGTACCTGTACGTTATGAGAGGTTAAAGTCTGTTTTTTTAAAACATCGGTAAAAGCTTGTATTCCGTCACTGATACTCAGTAACCCATTTACTATTGTTCTTCTTTTCCTGCTTGTCCCAGAAGGAAGCTAAAAACAACTTGTTTTGTGAATTTCTGTACGCGTGTTCTAGTACCGAAGCTTTCAGTCAAGAGCAGCAAAATTAGATGTGTACAAAGCTTTTGGTACGCATAACTTTTTGCAGTCAAATGCCACTAGATACTGTAGACAGGATCTAATTCTTGTAATGCAGTGTAGTTCGTTTCGGCCTGTCAGTAAGCAAGAACTCACTGACACTGGATGTGGCACTTACCAGGTTCAGTAAGTACTAATAAGTTATAATGACTTGCAATAACTATTGCGCCGAAATGAAAACATGGTTCTATTTACCTACGACACTAATTTTGGACACCTTCACGAATCCATTGGGGGCACCTTAACAAATCCAGACCTAAACGAGTAGGTTGGTTCAGTGTCTTACACACTGATGCATTGTTGTATTTATAGGACAGCGTCATGTGACGTCATATTGGCTACAAGAGAGGTAGCTGCAAGGGGCACTAGATTAAAATGGAGGGTTAAACAACAGCACTTCTAGTCAAGACAGTGCTTTGAGAGCGGATTTCATAGGCTTAAAAAAACGTTGTTTTCTCCAATCCCTTATGCTGCTAGGTTGTAATCGGAAAAGAAAAGATTACACTTGCTTAAAAATGTCAGCAACTGCCAACAAATCGACAGAAATCGCGCATTATAGGCCTAACAAATCCGCTCTAACAGCAATGGCTTCAGTAAAACGCCTTGCTTTTCCCCCTCCAGTGACCCTTGCAGCTATCCCAGTTACTGGCTCCAGCATAGAGTTATATACAATAATACTACGTTCTGTCACTGCCCTATTGAAGACAACTTAGCCTACTGGGTAATTCAGTAGTGAAACAAGTGATGTAAACATGGTTCTATTTAACTACGAAACTAACACCTTCAAAAAGCCAGGAATGAACCATGCAATTAAGCGAATAGATTGGGTAAAACTACTACGCATTATTGCATTGTTGTATTTATTGTAGACAACTCAGTCCGTTGCATAATTCAACAGTAAAACAATTGATTCTTCTACCTTAGCCAACGTCAGGGGTTTATACGACGATTGTTGGCCGATATAGTATTCATGCTGTAATGAGTATTGCTATGGAATTGAAACATGTTCCTACTTAACAACCAACTCTTGACATGTTTTCAAAACCAGAAATGTGATATAAAAATAAAGGAATACATTCAACTAATAAGACTACCGCATTATTGATTTTATTGTCACCACCTCAGTGTTTTTTTGTATGCTTCGGCATGTTGCGTGAATCAATAGTCAATCAATTTATTCTTATATTTCATGCAGCAAGTCATCGGGAGAGAAATTTGTTGGCCAAACATTGCAGCCTACCTTCCACTTATAGTTACTTTAGAACCGTAATAAGGCTCTGCAGTAGCATATGACAGTTTACAATGGCCGACTTAGTGAAATTATGTCCAACAAAATTCACCCTTTTATATGGTTGATGCTGCAGCAACTGTCAGACTTTTATTTTAATATGTTGGCTTTAAACAGGTGCATATAAATGCATACACTTCCATAGGATGTGGCAGTGGCCATGTCGTAGGTATCGTTTCATATTCTATCATTTGTCACAGGGTTTGGGAAACAGGTTTCACATCCTGGCTCTTGCCCAGTTGATTCATTGCCAGAATCTTATTTTACCAAACCGCTAAAAGGCGTCAACTTCCTGGCATGCATGTTAACTGGCGTTGAGTCGAGAGGCGAGACACGTGATTTCTACCTCAGTCGTCCTTGACTTGGAAGAAGCCATCTCCTCCGCTTCGATCGTTCAACACTGTTCTACGCAAACTTGGCGCGTCTCGACTAATCATAGTGCAAGTCTTGATTTCCACATCTATTTATTAGGGTCAAGCTTATACAACGTAGTTTTAACGTAGATAATCCCAGACAAATAGTTACAACCAGTCATTACACAATTGATGTATGGGCTCGCGACCAAGAATGAGAGAGGGAACATGCGGTAATATTATCACGGATATTACAAAACAGATACGACATAAAGGAGAGCCCTAGGAGTCTCCTTTGTGTCGCTCTTCCTTTTGTAAAACACTAGACCATAGGGCTCATGGCTGGACTAATCATAGTGCGAGTCTTGTTTTCCACACATGTTTATTAGGGTCAAGCTTATACAATGTACTTCTGACGTTGATTATCCCAAAAAATAGTTACGACCAGTCGTTACACAATTGGACGCATGGGGTCGCGACCTACAACGAGAGATGGAACACCGTTGATACATGTGGTGCAACATGCGGTGATATTATCATGGATATTACAAAACAGGTGCAAACATTATCTCCTTTATGTCACTAGATCAGTGATCTTCACTTTGTGTTTGTTATATATTCTTTCCATGCATCATTATGCGCCTGTCAACATATAAAGTACCTCGAAAACGTTTGTCGCTGTAGTCGAAATCTAAACGCCACAGTAACTGTAAAAAAGAAAAGTGTTGGAGTAAATAAAGATCTGCCATGTGTGTGACGATTTTGCCACCACGGTGCACCGAAAGGAAAGATTAGTCACTTGCGAGGGTCTGTCCCATCACCAGTGTTACGAATCAATCACAACCTTGTTGGCCAAGTAACGAAAAGATGGCACTTGTTTACTGACAAGCAAAAAAAGAATATTTATTCTCTTCCTTCCCCCTCCTTCCCACACTAGTGATTAGATTATTCCTTCAGGTGAGCCTACGGTAGTGAGATCTGAAAAAACATGGCGGATCTTCATTGACTCTGCCACTTTGTTATACATATTTTTAACACGAATAGTGAATCGTTTTAATTACCAGGCTACCTGTAAATTTCTTCCTGGTTATTATAAAATAATGATCTTACTTAAGGTAGGTAAACAATGCTGGAATAACGAGTTGAAAATTCAAGTAGTGTTTATAATGCAATGTGTTATTATTTAAATTGTTTTACTTTTAAATGCAAAGCTCTAAAATGACTACAATGAACAAATTTAAACTCGTTTACTATTAAAATACAAAAATCTAAACTGTCTAGAATGAATAAATTGATCAGTGAGTTACAGTTTAAGGTCCAATTGGACACCAGTTTGGCATTTGATATTCCTCAATTGCTTAATTTCCTTGTTTTTTTTTCAATCCATAGGACGCCGAAGGAACCTTGAAGGACCCCACGCATGCAAAATGTGTCCCAAGTCGTTTGCTACGAAGACTGTACTCCGTCAACATAGTTACGAGCATTTAGATCGCTATAAGTGTCCTACCTGTGGGAAAGGATCACAAAGCTACGCTGCTCGCAAAGCTCACATGGTTCAGCATATTCCACCACAACTACGGGAAAAGTATATTTGTAACATCTGCCACAACGAATACATGTCAAAAGCCAACCTTTCATCCCACATACGGGACAAGCATAACCTTCTCAATACAGGGGAGCAAGTTAAAATAGACATGGATGACTGAAATGGAATGCGAGCTGCTTAAATGTACGGTTATGTTGGTAGTTTTCTTCGTGTTGTTTGTAAGACATGTCTGAACAACAACAGTTTTTTGTATGTGTTGATATAGAGAACAGAACAAACTGTAATTATACCCCTCAGCCACTGCTGTTAGCCGCCGCGCCACATTTTTTTGAGTCAGCCGAACAGCCGCCGAATATTTTTCGGCGGCCGCCTGGCCCAGCCGCTGAAAAATATACGGCTGGAGCCGCAAATTTTGAAGTTTTATTGCACCAAACTGAAACAAAACAGTCATGAAGTTAGTTGCAACTTGCCGCTAACGTAACCTGCTCTCGACTGTCTTATTTTTTATAGTTTTTAAAACCATATTCTCTTGCCAGCAACTTGTGCGTGTCGTGTATTTGTGTGGTCATTACTTTTGGCGGTTACTTTCGGTGTCATTTTCAAGGTTCGAGTAATAATAGTCAAACCACTTTGCTGTGGAAGGGTTACTTTAAAAAAATGAGTGGTGATGTGACTGCTTTTTAATTTCACTCTACTTCGCGAATTTTTTTCCATTTGTGATTCATCTAGAAATCCATTAGGCCTATATATCTCCCACCTCTTCCATTTCGTCATTTTCTTGTGCAGTGAGGGGGGGGGGGGAGATGAGGCTTAATGGCGCGTCGACAGCTTGGTCATTAGCGCCAACCTCAGTCACAGTGCAGTGGTCCGGGTTGCCACTGCACCACACATTACAGAGATATTATTCAAACCCCTAATCTAAATCTTGTCATACATCTGTACCTCCTGCAAAAATTGAAAAACACCGGACAGGAGGACAGATTTATCGCCCAATTGACGCACAATGTCATGCGGAAGATGGAAACGACGACGAAAACCATCAAGATGGCAACAATCAACAAGGAAGTGCCGGACCGTAAGTGGCCGCCGACACCAATAACATTCAAGAGGGTCAACCCCCCGCAAAAGGAAACAGTGAGTAAGTCGAGTGTGACCAATGCGCAAACGCGCCAACACCACCTCCTCACGGCGACTGTGGCGACACGCCGAGTGCCATTCCTCAACAGTGCCTTTAATAGCTCGTAATAGCTCGTAATAGCTTGTGCTGTGAGTTTCGTCGTTGATATCCTTACTTCATTGCGATCGATTTAGCCGAAAACTAGCCGTCAGCCAGCCGAATTCATAGTTAGCCGGTGGTGGCCACAAAATTTGTGGCTAGCCGCAATTTAGCCGAAATTTCTGTTAAGCCGGCTGAAAATGATAAAATAAGGCGGCTGAGGGGTATAACTGTAATGCACCAAGTGTTATAAGAAAAGTTGGTGAAATACTGGTCAGTGAGTATAACTGTAGACCACGCTTGACTCAACACACAAGCTTCTTTATTACATAAAAATAAAAACACTGTAAACGTTTCGTCCATTCAACGTGTCATCAGAATGCTGGACAGGGACAACAGCAAAAGTGGTTTGACTGTACTTGATGATGAAAATTCCCCCGCTCCACAACGTCAAGTGGACTCGAGCAATTTTAAATAACAAGATGCCATAAAACATTGATACATTTTACTATTTTCGTGTGTCAAGTAATAATAATAATAATATATAGAGACGATGCTCGAGGCATCCACCCACCCAAATTCCCCGGCGGCAGATGTTAAGTGGAAGAAGTACCACCATTATTACAGTTGTTTTTTGGCGCACGTAGCACGCACGCAGGTAGCAACTGAACTGGTAGTATGGGTAATCCTTTGAGTCACGTGTTTATGCTGAAACTGTGCTAACCCTCAATGACTAATCTGAGCTATGTCATTAATAGCTAGCAATTTTTTAATCACTTTTAACAGAAAACTTGTGGTGATTTCGTGCCGAGTTTTTTTTAACGAAAGACTATATATATAAATTATGCTTCTTTTATTGTATAATTAGTTTTTAATTTTTAGAAGTTGTGTAAAAAAAATTGTTTGTTACCCATGTTTTTTTTTTAAACTTTATGTATATTTTTTTAACTATTTGATTACGACAAATCCCATTATGAGGATGCGTTTGTTTTTTACTTTTTTAAATCAACATAAAATTTTAGCAAGTTTACAACTAGTTTAAAATTTCTTAGCTTCATTAGCCTATTTAAACATTCCCTTGTCTGCACCTTGGCCATCCTTTCGCCATTAAGCCCCATCTCCCCCCCCCCCCCATCCTTTCCCTGAAAAACCTACACATTTGGCAATGCCATCGGGGACCAAAGTGTCCCTGGCAGGACTAACCCTGGTGGTAAGGCATTCGTGTCCCCCACCCCACCTTCATCTATTCCACATTCCCGGCCATTGTTTTATTTCATTTTTTTAATTTTATCATATTGTTGAAAATCAATATAAGTAATTTCTTATTTTTTGTAAAGACGTTAATTTTACAGAAAATGCCGTATAATTTGTGGCTGGCTGTTAGTGACCCCCTGATCCTTGCCAGACCCGTTGCTATTGCGACAAACTTTGATTTATTATATTATATTATTATGCAAAGTAACATGAAATTGTTAGTGGAGTAAAATAAAAATTGCTTCAATAAGACTATTAATTTAGGGCTAATAAAATTGTTAGTAAGTAAATACGAAGACTAAACAAGCTTTATTAGATTAGGTTAATAAATTCAGATGGTTACGTATTTCTTGTGGACTTTGGGCTTCAATTCAACATGAGCACGCCTAAGATGAATTACATCCATCAGTTGGAAAACCAACTGTTTAATTTCCTTGATGTTTAAATCTAAAGGGCACTGGAAATAGCTTCACTTCTATGTTTATTAAGCATTAGTAAAGGTAGTCAATCATAAGCGAAGTCAATATGTTCGTTACTCTATTTGTTTACTTGCCAAAATCTTCCAAATGTCATTAATTTTGACGTATATTCAGTGAGAGGCCATGAGTAGATTTAGTACGATGCTTTGCTGCCAAGTTATTCTTCACGTAGCTTAGTCTGTGTACTTTGTTAATAACTGGTCTGTGTACTTATCTGTAACGTGTAAAACATAGTGAACTTAGCTAAGTTAAAGAAGATGAATGTGTTCAATAAACCAGAATTTATGCTAATGTATCACTGCCTTGTTTACTCCTTTTCTGGTGAAGACGGATTCCCATTTGGTGTCAGTAATTTTTAGTGAATACAGTATTAGTGATGTATACAAATCATTGGCAGGAAACAATGTAGGGTGTACCTTCCTTTTACACCTTTCCTTCAAGGTTGGTTGTTCTTTCACCAGCACATTGCCCCAATCCTTATTATGAAGTTTTGGATCATATCTACAATGCTAACACAGATACTCTCTTACTCTCATTGGAACTTCCTAAACTTGCTATAATCTGAGAACGAAAAAAGAAAAGACATCTTATCGACTGGAACTCGAACCCTGGACCTACAGTTTATCTTACCAGCCGATTAATCCACTTGGTTTTCTGGAACAATAGAAGGCTACAATTTAATCGTGCAGCTAGCTGAACTCAAGTTTAAAGTTTAGCACTTAACTTTTAAATTCCTAGGAATTTCCTAGCAAAGTCGTCGACCTCCATCTCGAGATGACGTCAACAGTTGAAAAGGACGTTAATCCGAACAATTTTTTTTTACACGTTCTGTTGTTAGCAGGGCAAATATTAATGAATATATTCCTGGGCCAAACTTCTATGATGCTAGTTAGTATTTCGTTCCTTTCTTGATTAAGTATTAATAAATACGGATATTGGTTTTAGAGGACTAGCATTTCTGCCGTGTTATTAATCTTTTTCTTGGAATAATTAGACATACTAAAAAGAGAGCATACATTGTTACGAATTACTTCTTTTTGCTACATCTAACACATTAGTTGCTTCATCCATCCTTAAATAGCGTAAAAAAGACTGTATTAAACAGACAAACAATATACAAATACAGTAGGTATATTGAAAAATTTCTTCAGTTGCGAATACATCTTGCAGTGATTATTAGTATGCTAAATCGTTTTACAGTATCTGCATAGTTAATGAGCGAGATGAAATACGTCTTAGGCCATACAAAATAAATGCCTTGGTTTTCGTAAATTAAAACCAAAACTCTTTGCAGGTGGGCGGCTTTTTATATATATTTCATAATCTCGTAAACTTTGATGCAGTGCGTGATTTTTTTCTTTGGAAATTTTTTTCTTTTGTTGAGCTTCTTTACAAAATGTGATTTAATATTGGGGAAAAAACGTACTTTCGGCTACCTTACTTTTGCAGGTATGAAATATGACCGAATTTCCAAGGCTTTGACGTATAGAATGTGGAACCAATAAGAAAGAAATGGCCAGAATTGCAGAATCAGTTGGCTTTTTTGTTTATTTGTGTTTATAAACGCTGTGTATTGTTGCTTTCCTTGCGTTCGTGAAAGTGAGCTAACCTAATCTATAATGGCATGCAATTTAACACTTGGAGTTCGCAGTATTAGCCAAATTAACCAATTCATTTTATTGACAGGTAGCCATTGCCTGACGCGGCCTTGTTCTACATAACAGGCTACTATTAGCAACTTATTGGCACGTTTAACATCAACGTTAACGTTCCATCCCCAGAGTGGCCATAATTGATCCCATCAATTCTAAGTCTCCAAATACCACATAGCAGCGTTATTTTCAAGTATCTACTACGTATTTATTCACTTTGGGTTAGTGGCTAAAGCTATTGTCTTCCATCCAGAGACCCTGGGTTGGATACCCTGAGGGCCCTATTTTTTCCCCTTCAATTCTAAGACTCCAAATGCCAAATAACACCCATATTTTCGAGCACCTACTAACAATTCCCTTTGCGTTAGTGGCTAAGGCTCTGGTCTTCTATCCCAGAGAAAGAAAGCAATGTTTTTTTTTTATATTTAACGCATACACTGTTTTTATTTTGTATTTATTTGTTGTACTATGAAAAGAAGTGACGCAACCCATAATTATTGACCACCTGCTTATGAGAAACAATGTAAATTTGTTCGCAGCCTTACAGCTTTCAAGATTTACACGACGATACTATGTTTTCGAAAAAGTGAATGCACAAAAAATCATGCACATTTCCACAAACTAGACACTTGCTCATATGTCCAGCAAATTTTCAACAACTAACTGTTGTCATCATCAGGGTTTTAAAGGTTGATTTAGTCTCTGATCACATCCTGCTTCAACGTTTACAAGCGCCGTTTTCGAATTCGCCGGTAAAATGAATTGACGTTTTTGGAATTTCATCATGTTCCACAATACGAACTTCAACGAAGTTTTTCGTGAGATACTATGTTTGTTCAATCGAAAAAAAAAGCATTCGTTTGTTTCTATTATCTAATGGGCTGAAATTATTAATACTTTTTAATCAAAGTATGCCAAAGAATTAAATAAAGTAGGGTTGAAAATAAGTTTAGGCTTCAAATTCGGTATGTTGCTGAAGCTGTTACCCAGTAAGTGATGATATAAAAAAAAACTTTTAGTTTTGGTGCGTTATTTTTGTCACACTTGAGGTAGGTTTAGTGCGGAAGTAGGTGAACTGCCTCCCTGAGTATTTAATGACAAAAGTCGATGACAAGTGTCTAAACGTTTGGAAAACGTTTGGACTCATGATATTTTCAAAACTCACATGGAACAAATAAATTTTGCAAGCAAGACAGCAAAATTATGGCTTTGTTTGTAACCCCCCATGCAATAAAGATTATTGCAAACACAGCAAACAATGCATTCACACTCACGCGACATATTGGTAATGGTTTTCAGTGATAGGTCGTAGTAGACGGACATTACAGTCATTGCACACAATGCATAACACTTGGCTATGAAGAAATATCATAAAGTGTTGCGAAGCCCCTCAAGATGACACAGGTCAAGATCTGGAACCTTCAGATATTCCAAATGGTAGCATGCCTCTGTGCTTACAAAATTTACAAACTAGTGTTAGTTGCCTTATAGTTATATGGTTGTGTACAACTCTTTCATTGTCGGACCATTGTTGCAGCAGTGGATTTATATCATGAAGACACATTGCTGCAACAATGAAACCGTTGACTTAACACTAGCAAGAACCACGGCTAGGCGTGGGTTTCTTACTTAAGTAAGTCAGCAAACGAAGGCGTGGGTTTATTATTTACATAAATAAGAAAACGAAGGTCTTTGGTTCTTACTTAAGTAGTAAAAATACAATCGTTGTCCATGTTTGCGTATCCCAAATTGTTTCTAAAGTATTATTAAGCTATTTCACACTTTAAATTAACAACTATTAATTTTTAAAATAAGAAAATAGAATTATAGGCATAGAAAACGAAGGCGTGGGGTTCTTACTTACGTAAATGGATTCATAACTTTATTTAAAAGTGTGGTCTATATTTCCAGGTTACCCATCACCACCTATTAAACGATTTGACTGCAACTTGTGCACTTCTTCATTTACTACGATGAGTTCTCTCAACAGACATCTCGCCATTCACATGGAGTTATTCAAGTGCCCAGAATGTGGCAAGTGCGTCAATTCCAAATCAAATTTGGAAAATCACATGGAGCGTCATCTGAGAAAGAGAAATGAATACGTTTCCTCAGAATGGTAAATATAGGCTCAGATAAGGTCGATAAGTGAGCCTTCTCTGAAGAGGATTACAGAATTGTACTAGTAAAAGAGAGATTTTCTATAATTTTGTATAAATATAAAATTTTGTTTAAAATGAATCTGTTCAATGTCGATGCTGTCCAAATTGTGCAAACCGAAGCAACCTCAGGGTGCCAACCTTTCCAACCCATTCCTGTTATGAAGGCGTTACATTTAAATTATGAATAGTGATAGTCAGAAAAACCAGCCAGGAGTTCTGAAAATCTTACATCAGAACATGTTTAGCAAACAGTCTTGCATAATTAAGTAAGGCCCCACAATTTTGAAGTGAGCTACGTCCAAAAAACAAACTTTTGCTTATGAATTCTAAGCCGTAGAGCAGGTTTAAATTAATGCTGAAACTTCTCTATAGAATTTCTTGCATGCGATGTTGAATAAATAGCTGCATAAAAGCAAGATTTATTTCTTTGTTCCTTATATCATAAAAGAAATTGTATGTAATTTATCCCTCTGAGTTGAACAATGCCGAAATCTGAAAGCTGGAGCACGTTTTTAAGCAAAGGGTTAAAATAACACACGAAAAAGTTTCGCCAATAGGAATTCAGTGACGGTGCCAGCTAAAACATAGCATCAAAGAGTAAAGTTTTTTTTTTGGCTTGTAACTTGTATACTCCCGATCAAACTGAAAATCATAAAACGTTCTTGTAGTAAATTTCATGCTGAAGATTATTTGTAACTAGCTCGGTGTATTTTCAATCACATCAAAAGTTAAGAGTTTAGAAGTAAATCAGAGTTTTATTGCACACCCTTTTTAAACTAGTGACCACACCTCAATTCCGACCATACACCAAGACATGTACCAACCTCCAGAAATGTTGGATCTGTTTTTTTAGACTTTTGCTATAAGGCTTACATAATAAGGCAGGTTGCACTTCCTATGTGGAATTTTCGAAACAGATGTACTCTTTATAGTAAATACAGGGGGTCCAATAATTTTTGTGTAATTTTAACTGACAAAAACCCTTTCACGTGTTACTGATTAATATGCTAAAACTAATAAATATGCTAAAAGTATTGTATTGAGTGGAATGTTCATGGTGCGGGAGAATTGAAATTTTTATACAACACAACTAAGTTGTTAATATAAAAGTGCCTTTTCTTCATGACATGAGTTTTATTGTGTGAAGAAAACTGGGTTTTTCCAGCTTGCAACTAACAATCAGTATAGAAATAAAATGCTGTTTAAAGTTCTTAGTAAAATACTAAGTAAACTGCTGGGTAAAGTGCAATTCAACATGTTGTTACATGTTTTTTAGTGACACAGCATGTATATTTTTTCTTCCGTCCTCAATAAGTGAATTAAGATGCTGGCAATAATCAAGAGCTTACAAAAATTCCTTTGGAAACAAGGAGTGTTGGACATTAACCAGGCTCTGTCGTGAGATGTACTGGGAATTTGCCCTTTTTTTCTTTCATCTTCAATGAATGAATCAAGATGTTGGTAATAACCAAAAGCTTACAAAAATTCATTTGGATACAAGGAGTGGTGGACATTAACCAGGCTCTGTCCTAGGATGTACTGGCAATTTGCCCTTTTTTCTTTCATCTACAATGAATGAATCAAGATGCTGGTAATAACCAAGAGCTTACAAAAATTCGTTTGGGAACAAGGAGTATTGGACATTATCCAGGCTCTGTCCTAGAATGTACTGAGAATTTGCCC
>JAHWFP010040492.1:12805-39210 GCA_023313725.1 Lithobius niger
GGGGGGGGCGAGGCTCCGCCGTCAGCCACCGTCGTGGTATAGCATTCGCGGTTGCATTTTTTCTTAGGCTACTCTACAGCGCGTTTTAAATGACGCTCTTAGCATTAGTAACTACTGTGAAAGGTATTCTAATAACATGGGGGAAATTCCCTTTATGTAGAAAGCAAAATTCCCACTAGATTGAATAAAAATCTTACGCTCAGATAGAAAATATTACTGTTAGAGCGAATAGAAATACCATCAGATGGAAAAAAAAGACATTCTCGTCGGTAGTATTTCCAGGTCGGATGGGTCGTGCGTTATTTTCTACTGTATCTGCTGGATTTCGATATGACGCGCCTGAACCAAAAGTTACGTCAATATTCAGCAGAGGCGCAATTACGGAATCAAAAGGGGGAGAGAGGGAGGGGGGGGGGGAAAATATTTTTAAATTTTGGGATTTATCGGGGGGGGGGGATGACAATTATTCTACAATGGCAACTATTCAGTCGGGAGGGTGGGACTGACAAACTATGGAGTCAGTGGGGGGGGGGGGGCATATTTCCCCAGCTGGAAACAAATAATACAGTATAAGTAATAAATACACAGAATTTCACATTGAAATTGCAGGGTTTGCTAGCCACTGCCGCCAGTCCAATCATAATGTAACATGAAATAACCGACAAATCACAGCACAAAAACTTCTGGGGACATAAGACTAATCCTCGGAAAGTGGCATTTTTTTTTTAACCTAGTATTATTTGCGGTATTTTCTGCCTTTATAAATCATTTTTGAACAAGATTTTGTTTTTACCCAGGTTTCACGTTACAAGAACATAAACATACTATTACTTTCTAGTTCTCCTACTCTTTCGGGCAACTAATGCAATTCAAGAACGGGAAAGATGGGTTTTCGGCTGCAATTATCAATGAATTTTGCCACAGTTTTACGTCGATAGCATTCCATACATATACGAAACGTGATTTGGCTCAGATTTCCGAACGCACAGATCTGACGAGCGCTGGAACTACTATCCAGCCCTTCTTTATGAGCATGCCTCGTCACATTTAACTCCCGTTCTGCGTTCGAATCCGATTAGAGTAGGTACGTTTTTTTCAAACAACACCTGCATTTTATGGTATTTTGTTGTTTAATTTTAAATCAGTTATATTTGTTTAATGAAGAAAAGGATTTAATTCATACATATCGGATGGAAAGTGCGTATACAGTTTTTATTTATCTTTCAATCAGCCAACCTTAAAAGTACAAAAGCTCCAAAGTACAAAAATATATTTTAGATAATTTTGCCTCCACACTTCGCTAGGCAATTCGATTCTCTTTCATTAGAAACAAGTTTGACGCTATTCTGTTGGAAAATAACTGAGAAAAAGTGGAAATAAGATCGTAACTGAAATACGTTGTAGACGCTGGCGCCATCTAGTAGTAAGAATTGAGATAACTAAAGGAGTTGCACTCCCTCTTAATACTGGTTTTAAAAAATATTTATGTATCGTTTATATTCCCAAAAATACAATTCGTGAAGTTTAAAGAATTCAAGAAAATTCAAGAAAGAATCTCAATTCTTGCCTCATTTCTCACTCCCAAACGCAAAAAAAAAAAAAAGAAAAAAAGAAAAAATTAAAAAACTAAAATTTCAGGGCCTGCACCTGCTTAAATTTAGTTTTTATTACCTAACCGAAAATATGCATTACCTATTTTTTACAGCGTTTCTCCTTTTGAGCTAGTATTATCCCCTAGAAGCTTTAGATCCTGTATCCCAGCCGGACTTGTACCTACTGCGCATGCGCAGATTTGGGCTGGCTATATAACACGGCACAGCCGACCGCTTGTCATTATTTCTCCACACCCAGAACACATTGATTGGGGGGGAGGCCTGGGTGGGACTACAGGTAAGTATATTTTCGGTTTGGCAATAAAAACTAAAATTAAGCAGGTGCAAGCCCCGCAATTTTAGTCTTTTTATAGCCGACGAAAATATACATTACCTGTTTTTATAGCGGACTTTTGTCACCTGGAGGTGGGATAGGGTCGCTCAGTTTCCCCTCATGTACAAGTCGGCGCCCCAAGAGCAAGTCTTTGGTGAAGTCATTCCTGAAAATACCTCAGCCAATTACACTGGTCGTGGAACCGGTGGAAACGGATCGATCTGAAGTGCGGACGGAAATGATGAGGTTCTCCAGTGAGGCAGGGTTGGTGCGGTGAAGGGAACGCAAAGAATAATTATTGGTTAGAAACGGGGGTAAGCTTAAGTAAGGGAACCGCAATCAGGAATCTTAACACCGTGGGGTACAAGATAGGAAATCAGGCGGTAGTGCCAAAAACGCTCATCTTGCAGGGTTGATGATGTCGGATCTCGTCCAGTCGCTAGGTAGAGTAAAAATTCCTCATCCGTTCGACGGACTTAAGAGACAGTTTGTGTGTAGGAACGAGAAGGAACGACGATGAGCACTGATGAATTTGAAGTACAGAAAATTGGATAGAGACCATTGTTTCTGGTGGAGAGAATGTGCCATGGCACTCAAAAATGTTTGGGAAGTCTTGAGAGATGAAGCGGCTTAAGTCACAGATGTGTAAATTTTGCAGTATATGAGGCGAGGAACCAGTGTATGACGTCCGGAACGGGAAGAAAGAAGCAGGAACCTCACCAAAGTTATACAAAGGAACTGGCTGCTTTGAGATCGTGGTTAATGTTGAGAAACCAAGGATTTTCTCAACCCTCAGCTAACTCATAACCGCCTGAAAAAACTCCCAGACCTCTTTTTTTAGAGGTACTCTGGTCGGTTCTCGGATTCGAACCGGCATTCTTTTGGATTGGAGCCGACGACGCTGACCACTGGGCCGTGATTGCTCGCTTTGCTCGGAGTCCGCGGGGCCCCTGACAAAAGCTCGCGTTGGGACTTTGTTTTTCGCTGTTACACGTTGAAGGCGTACGTTCGTATCTAGGTGGCTACGGGTTAGCTGACGGTTGAGAAAATCCTTGATTGCAACCAATAACCCATAACCGCCTTAAAAACTTCCAGACCCCTTTTTTTAGAGTCCATATGATACTCGGGTCGGTTCTCGGACCGAACCGGCATTCTCTTGGTTTGGAGCCGACAACGCTGACCACTGGGCCGTGGTGGCTCGTTTTGCTCAGGGTCCCCAGGACCCCCTCACAAAGCTCATTGCTGGGTCTTAGTTTTTCGCTGTTACACGTTGTTCGTATCTAGGCAGCTACCGGTTAATATGCGGAATCCTAAGGCTACTCCTTTGGCTTGATGGCGGCAAGGGAACATGGCATTACTGTGGTGGAAGAGGCCGAGTTTTCAGCTATACCATGAAAAACTGGTGAGAAGCGTGGAGCGTTGTTATATTGCTAAACGGAATAGGAAGATATCTTGTGGAACTGATTTGTTGCCATGGTCGCGTTCCTGAGGGTAACCGGAGATGAGGACGATGATACAGGAGGATCGCCATCCGGAGTATAGGATGTTCGGGTCGTTACGGATGGATCCTGGTATGGTGACGGCAATGGTGACGGGGCTTGTTCGAGTGGGTTTACGATGGACGGAGTTGGGGACGTAGCTGGGGGAACCAGGCGAACGTGCCTTGGTTGTTGTGGGCGCTGTCTGAAAGTGTCAGGTTCGAGACTGAGCACAGTAGCATGCCCGCCATTGTGGGGATGAAGGGATAGACGACAGCAAGGCATGGCGATTGCGAAGTAGCACATAATTGATGCGTTGGGAGCGGTACCGTCGGTGGAGAGTTTCGAGCTCGTTTGAAAAAGCTACATTACAATCGCGTAGGAAAGCATTGTCTGATTGTAAGGTGGCAGAAGATGCAGCGGCTTCTTGTAACGCAGGTAACTGGGTTTGAGCAGTGCGAAGGGTTTCTAGTTCCTTGACGAACCCGTTGATGTATTCCAGGAGGAAATTTCATATCGACATCACACAATTTTTCAGTTCCCTTGCTGACAGATGGAGGCCTCTGAGCAGGGCGGAACGGATTACGGAGGCTGAAGGGAATGGAACAGAGTAAAATGGTCCGGGAACATTGTCCGCGGAACGTGGCTTCTTCGGAGTGGAAGCTAGCCATGCTGAAGTGTAATCCGAGGTAGGGGCCTTTTGCTTGAAGGTCCAAAGGGATGAGTCCATCGGTTTGTGCACTTGGGAACTGTTTAGGGGACATGGGGAAACCGAAACGGCGGAATGAACACTGTGTCGGGAAGAATATGATGACAAGTCCAAGGGTTTGAGTTGTGTAGTGGAGCGGATGCAAGCTTGGTCGCTACTTTGCGAGCCTCGAGCTGAAGCTTTAGACGAGCATAACGTTCCTTAGCTTTGGAAAGTTCATTCAGAATGGAAAGGACGTCAGGAGGGCGGACTACTTGCTCGTAGTGAATCGAGGAGGTCTCGGCTGTGTCGAGAGGAACGGAGACCTTGGGTTGGTAGGCAGAGGAAGCGGATTCAAGGATTCGCGGTCCGCTGAGAGTTCAAAAACTACTACGGCTGCAGTGGCGGATGGATCCGCCGAAGCTGGGGAGGTGGAACGGGGAACCGGGACAGCGGAACCGCCCTTGGGCGTTCCTCGTGGCATAGCCGGATCGATGTGAACTTCGGGAGCGTAGAGAAGAAAAGGTGTGAGGATGGTGAAGGGCCAGAAACTCCCACGCAAGAGCAGGCTTTAGGTGAAGGAACGTTGACCTTCGAAACCTCCCCTGGTGGGATTGGATCTTCGGACGAGGATGTGTCTGACATCTTGGGTGCGGAGCTGGCGAAAACCGTTACGTGCGAAATGATTTGAATTGAAAAGGGGCGAGAGAGACCCCTGGTGGCAAAACTGCGCAGGGCGGTGCAGGCGGAGGAGGGACTGGTGAACGTGTGGAGGTCGTTCCGTTAGGTAGGAACGGGGCACGGTGTAAGGCACACTACTGAAGTTCTTCTTCTTCTTCTTCTTCTTTGTTTTGGAAATTTTGGTGAATTGAAGCAATGAGCAGTTGAATAGGTAAGGTTGTTGGTAGTGTAGTTGGCAGTAGTGGTTCCTATGTGGGAGCGGAGGAACGAAAATTTGGAGTTGGTGTTGAGGAATCGAGTCCTCATAGAATGTGAGCTTGACGTTCTCATTTGTTGTAAGAGGGAGTAGGCCGGGCGTTTTTCTGACTCGGATTCGGTTGCTGTGGTGAAGTAAAAGGTTGGATAGGAAACCGTGGCCTTGTGGTCTAGTGGAAAGGAACCATGTTCCTAATGCATGTTAATGTAGAGTTGCCTGTTTGGAAGTTATGGCGTCTTTCTCTTCCCCCATCTGTTTTTCGTTCCTCTTGTAGATTGTGAAAATTGGAGTGAGGGAAAGGGTAGTGAAATAGAGGCACGAGTAGGGCCAGGAACGAAGCAATCTACCACTGCGTGGAGACTAATAGAATGTCTCGAGGTTGGTTCGACTTGAAATGTTGTTCGTAAATTTCGTTCCTGAAGGGACGAACGTCCGGGAACGAAAGTTGTCCGTAGGGAATCTGAGAGATCTCGGCTGTGCCGGGAGGTCTCGAAGAATTCAAGAGTGAATGGGTTGATTGATGGAGGCAGATGAAAACAAGAGGTTTGCAGTTTGCAGAAGGTGTATGATTGCTGCCGCTGTAGTAGCTGATGGGGCCGCCAAGGGCGGTGATGCGGAACGGGGAACTGAACAGGCAGAACCGTTTTTTGGGCGTACCCTAGCTTATGGTATAGCCGGATCGGTGTAAACAGCAAGACGTATAGGGAAGATAAATGGGTCAAGATCGTGCGTAGTGCACATGTGTAGTGTGTAGTGGCGCATGTTATAGTTGTTCTTTTGTTGTTGTTTTTTTTTTTTATTGCGGAGCCAACTGGGCATCCACGGAGACAAGGTACAAATTCTAGTGGCTTCGACGATTGGGCGTTAGAACTGATGAAACTTCGGAGGAGTCAGGACGGAGGTACAAGAAATACTGCAAGGATGAGCAGAAGTTGAACTGCACGACGTGTCCAGAGAGGTGGGAACGAGGTTTCCTGTTGGTGTCACTATTGCGAACCAGGTTCTGCTGAGGCAGGAACGATGGGAGAGATGCCAGGGAACGATATCTTGCTAGACCGCAGGAGGTGCGGGAAACATGGTGACAGTGACAAAAAGTCCGGGGAACCACGACCCAAAACAGTCTAGTGAACATCATAGTTCAGGAACGAACAGTCTTCGTCACAGGTTAGTTGAATTGGTCGGAGAAGGGGGCGCAGGTCCGGGCATAGCTGACATTGCGGCAGGTCTATGAGGACAAAATGAAATGGGTGATGCTGACGAGACGTGGAAAGGAGGCCAGAACGTGGGGAACGGCACTGGCAGATGGGTAGCACACCATGCTTGAAGCGTTGGTGAAAAATTGCCAGCAGAACTGATGTCGAGTGCTTCGTAGGCCTGTACGATGACACTTTTCAGCCAGGTAGCAATCATGCGTGTGGAAGTTGTCCCAATTTCGTTATTATTAAAGGGAGGAAAAGCTGAGAGCGCCCTCTGCGAATCGGTTTAAAGGCTTTAAGGTAAAAGCGGATGGCTCGTAGTGGGCATGAGGCACGTTTTTCGTTGTCTCCCAGAATGTTGGAGAGAGAGGGGATGATTAAGGGAAGCGTACGCTTGGTGGGTTTTGAGTTTTAGCACGGAACGACGAATGTGGAGTTAGCGTAACATCGGTGTAGTCAGGAAGGAAGAAACAGTCCTTTTCGGTTGCTGACAATGTCTGTAGTTCACTGCAACGGAGGCAGGCTGCCAAAGCTACCAGGAACATGATTTTCCTAGTTAGGTGACTTAGGCGAGAGGAGGACATGGGTTCGTATGGTAGAGCCATGAGAGCCGTTAGTACAATGGACAGGTCCCAGTCGGGAAACTGTCTGTTGGTACGTGGTCGGTCCAAGTGGAAGGAGTGAATTAAAGACGAAATCCTGTAGTCTGTGAGAAGGTTCGTGTTGCCGGCTGCTTTGAAGACCGCGTTTAGGGCGGAACGGTAAACTAGGATGGTGGAACCTTGTAATCTGCTCTTAAATAAGGTTGTGAAGAAGCGGAGGAGGTCATGGATAGGGGAGTGGATTGGATCAACTTGTTCTGTGACACACCAATGAAGCCATCGTTTCCAGTGGCTGTCATATATTTTGTTGGTAGAGGAACGGACGGCTCGTGAAGCGATGTGGACGGCCTCGTCCTCAAGAATGCCTGTTGCACGGAGGAGCTGGATGATAGTAGCCTCCCGTGAAGGTGTAACGTGTGAAGGTTCGATTGGTGGATCATTCTGTTGTTCTGGAATTGAGGGTCTGTTCGGTTTGGTAGACGGCGAGGAGGGTCGATGAGGAGGCTGAGCGGTAGCGGGAACCATGTTGCAGCAGGCCAGTTCGGTGCGATTGGGAGGAAGTGTCCTTTGCAATTGGTGATTTTGCGCAGAACAAGGGGGAGGAGACGAGGAGGGGGAAAGGCGTACGCATGAAGTTGATTCCAATTCAAAGTTAGTGTGTCCACGGCCCATGCTCGGGGATCTGGTAAAGGGCTGACGAATACGGGAAGTCAGGCATTGAACCTCGAAGCAAAGAGGTCTACCATTGGTCGTTACCGAAGGAGAAAGAGACTGTGGCAAACCGCGGAATGTAGCGTCCATACACTGGCAGGTGGTTTGTGGCGAGAGAGAGAGTCGACTATCGCATTCAACGATCCCAAAATGTGAAGGGGCAGGAGACGAACATGGTGGTGGATGCAGAACCGGAAAATTTGGGACGTGATGTAGTGCGGGGATAGGGAGTGTGTTCCGCCTCCCTTCCGGAGGTAGGCAACAGCTGTGGTGTTGCCAATCAGTACCTTCCTAAAGCACCGAACAGAGTGAACAGAACCTACCACTGTTACAGACAGTTTGGCTCCAAACTTGACGTCGCGCGTGCGTAGTGATGTTACGTCAGCCGTTCAGTACCTTCCTAAACTACAATACAGCTCAACGAGCTCAGCAGCTTATTGATACGTCATACCTTCACCGCGACCAGACCTAGCTAATGGATTTAACCAGGATTGGCTAATAGATGTGACCAGGCAAGAGCATTGCCAAATTACGAACCATCTCAGGGAGGTGGTTTGCTGGGATGGAGGTTTGAGCATGCGCGAGCTAACAGTTTTGATGCTGACGATGTTGACGTCAATCAAGCCGCATCAATACGGATATTAGCAGGGAATGTGCCAAACTGTCACCAACTGTTAGGTCGTTTAGGAAGGTACCGTATGTGAACTTGTACCACACGTCCTGTTACGTGCTCTTGAGAATGTTGTAGGCCTAGGAGAACTGCCCGTAGTTCTAAATGGTTGATGTGATCTGCTGTCTCGGTTGGCCAGTAACGCGAGACTGTGAGATTGTCGATGTGGGCTCCCCAGCCTGGCTGGGACGTGTCTGTGAACAGGTGGATCTGGGGCGGTGGTTCGTGTAGGGGAACTGTTGCTGTGATATTCAGTATGTTTGTCCACAATGTGAAGGTGTTGGTAGGAAAAGATGGGCCATGATGTTGAGGCGGTAGGCTCATAGCTAACTGGGGGTTTCCCCAATGGGAGGAGCTGTAATGATACAGGGGGACTTGCCATCCACCTTCCGTAGGGAACGAGATCTGTGAAAGAATCGATAGTTCCGATGGCGAAGGCAATATCCTGAAACGTGTGGAGCGGCTTGTGTAGAAAGGACCGAGCAGAATGGAGGTGGCTCTCTATTCTTTCTGGGGATGCATGACGGTTGCTGTGCGGAGGTCGAAGAATACTTCGAGGAACACAAAGGACTGGGCGGGTTGAAGACGTGACTTCGGAAGGTTTATGCCTAGGCCTAAGTGATGAAAAAGAGACATGGCGGTGCGTAAGTTGTCGGTCAGTGTCAATGGGCGTGGGTGAGGAAGGAGGCAATCGTCGAGGAAGGCATGGATGTGGATGCCTTGTTGGTGGAGGCAGGCAAGAGCTGGTCGCAGAACCATGGTGAAAATTCGTGGGGCTGCGTTTAAGCCAAACGGAAGGCAAAGGAACTCGAAGACGGCCCTGTTTAGCAGAAAGTGGAATAGGTGGCAGACAGACGCATGAAGCGGAATGTGAAGGTAAGCGTCCGCTAGGTCGAGGGAGGCTGTCCAATCGTTGGGTTGCAAGGATTCTCGGATGGAGGATACTGTTTCCATTTGGAAATGTGTGTTGAGAAACTGGTTGAGTGGTTTCAGGTTGAAAATGAGGTGCATTCCGGCCGTTTTCTTTTTGCAAAGAAAAATCCTGCTGTAAAATCCTGGGGTTAACGGAGGTAACACAACACGAATGGCTTTCTTGTAGAGGAGGGATGTTAATTCTGCTCGAAGCAGAGTGGAAGATGGCGATTCCAGATCCCATGGTGGATCTTGTAATGGAGGTTTTGGGGAAAACTTCGGTTGGAAGCCATCGGAAACAATGGAAAGGATCACAGGGTCGGAGGTTATCGTTCGCCAAGCATTGGCGTGGTACCGGAGGCGTCCCCCTACAACTTGTGGGGGAGGCGGAATGTCAATAATTATCAAGTCCTCTCTGTCGAGGGTGGGAGGTGGATCGTTGTCTTCAAACAGGGGTGGAGGAGCATCCCAGGACACGACCACGTCCGCGTCCCTGGGATCGGGATGGAAAGGGCGAAGCGAAACCCGGAGCCAGAGGCGGAAGAGGATCATGAGGCTTAGCAGACTTCCAGTCGTCCTTAGGGGGCTTAGGTTTTGATGGTGCGGAACGAGGCCGATGGTGATTCTTGTTGTAGCAGTGTTTTCGAGAGATGTCAAGGTGAGGAGCCATTTTTGGTATTAAACCACGGAATAATGATTCTGATTCGTAGATGGGTTGATTGCGAGGAGATGGCGTGTTTGAGTTACGTAAATTCGTAGCCGTGTTTAGAGCTACCTCCCTTAGTAGTAGTGTTGAATTGAAAAGGGCCCGCATGAACCAATTCATGGCACTATATGTCGCAAAGCAGCTCTTTTGGAAATCTTGGTTGATGAGGAACGCAAGTTGGCGAGTGTCATCCGGAGGAGGGTCGGTGTACAGTCTTTCACATAGCGCATTGGCTGCAGTACTAAGGACGTCAGCTTGGGACGCTGCCCGGAGGCCTAAACGGCGGATACGGTCATTGTCTCGAAGGACAAAGATGGGAACCGCTGCACGGCGAGGGAGGTAGAGAGCGGAACCGAAGTCTAATTTTGTGTCCGCTGTCAGGAATTCTGATTGGGGATAGGAGTCAAAATTGCATGGATTAGCCGTTCCATCGCCTATAGGGCGGAAGAAGTAATTTTCGTAGCCCGGACGAGGTGGAGGTGGATCTTTATCTAGTTCAAGAGGGGATCTGTTCCAAAGGAGGACTCTGCCGTTTCGGAGCAGAGTTGTTAGGAGTGTTGTTGATTGTCCTAATAACGGTGGCTGATGCGGTAGTTGGTCGTGGAGGCCAAATCCGAATCCTGTCGCAAGGCCTCTGTTCTTAGAGACCGAGTCAGCTGTTGCGGAGGGTTTGTATAAGAAACAGTCTGGAACGCTCCCTTCTACTGTTTTCAATAGTTCCGGAAGAGGAATTTCAGAGGGGTCAGGATCTCCTTGGAATGGGGGCTCAGGATGGCCTGGAAGGGATGGATCCGGTGAATAGTAAGAATCCCGGTCGTCGTTTGCGGAAGGGTCAAGCGGTGGAACGGAAAGCAGAGCAGACGGAATGGAAGGCGGAGGTGGAACGGCAGGAGCGGTGGAGGGTCCTGCTTCTGCTATCGAAAGGCAGTGTCATTTAGGAATGGAGTTTAACCAGTAGGACGTGTAGTACGTTGTGGGTACTTTCCTTGTGAAGTGTCGGAGGGAAGAGTCCATGAGACTATGTACCTGTGACGGCGTGAGTGGTTCGTTGGTATGGTGCGTAGTGGAGCGTTCAGCCACCGAATGTTGAGAGGAACGTGAGGATAAATCGAGAGGCGTCAGTTGAGGGCTTATGGATGAGGCCAACTTGGCCGCAACTTTCCGCGCCTTTAGTTGAAGTTTTAGGCAGGCATATTGTTCCTTGGTGCGGGATAGCTCTTCGAAGAGGGAACGTAGGTCCCTCGCCGGAGGTGGTTGACTGCATGGGATGGGAGATGTGGCTGCGGCCTCGCAAGGCACAGCGAACGATTCGGGAAGGAAAGGATTTGAAGGCGGAATGGGTTCTTAAAGAGTCCTGTTCCATTGTTAGTTCACGAATTTCCACATTCTCAGCAACAGGCGGAACGTGGCTTGGTGATGCGGAACGATGAGTGCGGGAGGAGGAATCATCCTTACGCGTTCCGTTAGTTTGAGGCATCGCAGTAATGGGAACGTGGATGTGGAGCGGAAGGCGGAGGAACGTAGGAAGCGGAGGCTCGTGTCGGAGCGAAGTGAACAGCGTGGCTGCTAGAGAAGAAAAGGTGAGCATTACGGCTCTGCTTCGACTTTTATACGAAGGAGGCTGCGCAGTAGACCTGCGCAGTAGGTAACGAACCAGAAGGACATTTTGTATTTATTTTCTCTAGAATTGAACAGCATTTGAGAGGGAGAATGCTATTAAAAAAATGTAATGATATTTTCAAGGCTACTAGAAACACCTATTTACAATTACGAGTCGACGGAAAGCCAGTGGCACAATTTTCTGGCAACGGAGAGACGATTTCGAATCAGAAGTGAACCAAATGCCCTAATCCTGTACCTCAAACACTGACGGTAGAATCGTACCATTCAAAAGATAAATGTGAAAATATTAAGCAGCAAAAAAAATAACAGTAATGAAACAAAAAAAAATGGCATTAAATTTTTATTCCGTGGATTTTTTTCCCTGTGGTTTTTATTTTATTACTATTTTTTTTTTTTTTTTTTTTGCTGCTTAATATTTTCACATCTATCTTTTGGATGGTACGATTCTCTCGACTTTTTATCTTGGAATTTTTTCCCGTGGATTTTTTTCCGTGGATTTTTTTCCGTGGATTTTTTTTCCTCTGGATTTTATTTAATTACTTTTTTTTTTTTTTTTGCTGCTTAATATTTTCAGATCTATCTTTTGGATGGTACGATTCTCTGGACTTTTTATCTTGGAATTTTTTTCCGTGGATTTTTTTCCGTGGATTTTTTTTCCGTTTACCCCTTATACGTAGGGGAGGTGGGAATAAACAGGTCAGCAAGCATTTTACTTTCTAGTGCTTTGTCCTTGGCCGTATAATTACTATTATCTTAATTAAATGCCAACCGTCTCTCCTGAATGAGGATGATTAATCGGAATTCTACAGGATGTGATCGATCAATGTCTGATAATCTATCTTACTTAAATATTTAAAGGGACAGGTGTGGCACAGTTTTCCGTTTTGCAGCGTTGCCCGCCCGGAGATGGAGCCGGGCAACGGAGAGGGTGACGTTGCGGTGTGTACGCGCCTTTACTCATTTCATTGAATTTTACCACCAAAGCCAAAGATCCAAGTTTTAGTCCAAGGACGAGGTGGGGGTTTGTTTGTAAGAATTCACACACTCCGTATTTGGTATATTTTTCTTAGAATGAACCTCAAGCCCACCCTCGTGACCTCTAGAAAGAACGCTGGCCAAGGCTACCCGGCCCGAGAACCAGGAAGAATCCCTTTTGTGTTTTTGTGACAAGAGAGAGTCAATGACCGGCCATAATTGAGGGATTACCTGGGTGTTTCCGCAGTCCCAGTTAGGCTACTGAGCGACTGGACCTTTGTGCAAATTTCGATTTCGTGGTTCATGCCGCTGACTGACAAGTCGCTACGTAAGTGTACAGCCTTATTTATTATACGAGACAAGAAACGGATCTGTGTAATCTAGGGTATCAAATGGAAATACAGTATTTCTGTATCAGTAACATGCTTACGAAGTTACGATTGGTATAGTATATATATCTTGGTTTAATCATATATTAATAAGGAAGAGAGAGATGAAAGTCATTGTACGTAATGGAGTTTTGTGTAATTATTATCATGTTGCATCAAAAGGCGTTTAAGGCATGTTGCCCGAACACGAGACGTTGAAGACAAAATTAATTTGGTGTGCGGCCTGCCTGGTGCGTAGCGCGTCTTCAGATATAAGGAGCTTCGCCTTGTTGTGGTGAGTAGTGTGGCTGCTCGCGGCTGTACGCCGACGCAGTATGGTGTAAAAAAGACTTCAATATGAAGGTCTCTCCAGACAGAAGAAAATTTCGTGAGAAGCTATGCGTGGCTACATACCTACAAGGTCAAAATTACAGCAATCGAGTGGTTGGTTGGTGTTGCGTTAAGGACGAATATTGAAGTCTTTTTTTATACCATACTACGTCGGCGTGCAGCCGCGAGCAGCCAGTCTGGTTAGGGCTTTAGTCCTTAAACGCATCACCAACTGTACGATTGTAGCAATTTTGACCTCGTAGGCACGTAGTTACGCATCGCTTCGCACGAAATTTTCTTCAGTCTGGAGAGGGCTTTAAGAAGTCTCGCGACAACGTCGTATCCGGAGTGTGGCGCTCAGCTCACTGCTATGGTTGTAGGGACGTCCGCAGCAAGTTAAGGCAGGTTCCGACAAAATGTCGCGTTTGGTGTGCGGCCAGCCCGATAAAGAATGGTGTAGCACAACAGCGAAGTATGGAAGTCCAGTAGCAAATGTTTAACGTTAAAGTTATAAATCTTGTGAAGCCATAATGAATCTTAGTAATCGAAACTAATCGTCCGCACGTGGTTTTCCTCTAATGCACCTGCAACATTGATATATTTGTGTATTTGTCTCCACGTTTCTCACAGGGTTAAAATAATAACAGTATATCCCGGTTTTAAGATGTTACTCGGTTTTTAGGATTTTACTCAGGTGTCGGAAGTGGAATTCGAACCCAAGTCCGGACGATTAGCTTTGATTGCCAATATTCACGCAAAATATGAATGGGACCTTTTTTGAAGTAAATTTAATTTTGAACATGATTATATGTAGCGAAACTGGTTAGTTTTCCGATCAACGAATGATTCGGTAGTTATAATCGGGCAGCCGACTAATGCGTTTCTATAGCCAAACTTGACACCAAAGGTTCAATCTACAGTATTTCACTAATTTTCAGTGGTGGAGTCAAGGTAATGATGTGCCATTACCCTGATTTATAACTTGAAAATAAGACGCTATTAAAAAAAAATCAGAAAAAAAGATGGGTTTCAAGCATACTATTTTTAAAGGTAATCACCGCTTTTAGCATTAAAAATTAGTTGATTTAACACGTCGATGTAACTAACAGCAGACAGCAGTGGAATTGAACAGCATATATATATATATAATTTTGGTTTTGCAAACAGTAAACATGAATCTAAGAATAAAAGGTTTCGGAAATAGGCTTTTTTTTTTAAGCAATGCACCACTGAATTTAGCTTTTATGCTGTCATTAACACGTTATTTTAACTTACGTAATTTTAAGTATTTATTATTTTTACTCATGGAAAAAATACAAAGAAGCGTTCTCAAGTTGGAGGCAGACTAAAGCACACTATTTTTATTTCGCTAAATTTTATTTTACTCGATTTCATTCTGTTTTTTTGGCTGCACATTAATTGCATTGGTAGCCTAACGATGGTACGTTAAACACATTCAGGAAATGAAAATAAAGCAGTGTATTTCAGACTGCCGGAGTGGGGAATTGATCCGACGACCTTTGAACACAAGGGCTGAAGAGTATGGCTTTAGCGGTACAACTTCGGCCTTTGGTTTCAATTTCCCCCTCAGGCAGTCTGACATTTAAGTCCAAAAGGCAACGTAAATAGGTTTACATCCGTATTTATTTAACCCTTCTCGGCCCCATTTGGCTTCGATGCGAAACTGGTGGGCAACGCCTTGAATTAAGTCTTTACAACAACAGGGCGGACTGGAGTGAGAAAATGTTGAAAATCAACCTTCAAAATGTTGCAAAATAATACAGTTTTAGTAATATCGGAGTATTATTTTTGCCCATAAAAATTAAAACACGAAAATATCAATAAAGTTACAATATAAACGACCGTCTTCTAATATTGGGGGGAAAAAAGAAAAAATCTCCGTGCTTTTCTTTTTTTTTTAATATAAAAGGACCGTCGTATATATTATTGATATTTATATTGATATTATTGGTATCATATTGATATTATTATTATTATTATTGATATTTTCGTGTTTTAATTTTTATGGGCAAAAATAATGCTCCGATATTATTTAAATTTTATTATTTTGCAACATTTTGAGGGTTGATTTTCAACACTTTCTCACTCCAGTCCGGCCCTGTTGTTGGTGAAGACTTACTTTAAGGCGTTGATCACCAGTTTCGCATCGAAGCCAAATGAGCTCGAGAAGGGTTAAATAAATACGGATGCAACCCTATTTATGTTGCCTTTTGGACTTAAATATCACACTGCGTGAGGGGGGAATTGAACCCACGACCTTTGAAACCAAAGGCCGAAGTTCTACCGCTAAGCTATAAAACTTCGGCCTTGGGTTTCAAAGGGCGTCGGATCAATTCCTCGCTCAGGCATCCGTCTAGTCTAATCCCCGATTTCACGCTTTTTGTGTTTGTTCCATTCGTTATCGGTGGGTGTGTGGCGCGCAATGGAGCATCCCTTCAAAAGCGATTGGAAAGTGTGTGTTTCTATGTATATGTGTGCGATTAAATGCTGCCTATGGACGTTTCCTTTTAAAAAGGCCGTGTCAGTATGGCTTAGCGGTAGAACTTACGGCGTTTGGTTTCAAAGGTCGTGGGTTCAATTCACCACTCAGGCAGTCCAACCTTTAAGTCCAAAAGGCTACGTAAATAGGTTTGCGTCCATATTTAGTACGAAAACATATGATTGTCGTAGAGTTCCCGTTTTTCTTATTCCCTTTCATTTTACGGATAAAGGCTGCCTAATAAATATCCCCAAGCCACTTTACGTCACATATATTAAACTTGAAAATCCAGCTGTTGAATAGAACGGTGGCACTTGAAAGCAGAGTTCGGCAAGGAACTGGTTTACTCGGCGTAATCTATATTGCACACCCGACTCCCCTTCCCCCAGCCGTTCATTTTGGCGTCACTGGTAGTGTTAAAACTATAACTTACTTTTACGACGGCGTTTACTTTGATTATCACAACTCTGAACTACACCTTACAGCCAACCTGCTCTCTGCGTATGATCTCCCCCTTTCTCTGACGTCACTACAGCTACTATAATAGGCTGCGTTCACATAGAAGAGAGGTACTACACTATGGTTGAGTCTAAAGCCATCGTCTGGAGGTCTGACTTCAGACCAAGGTAATGGATCGAACCTAATGACCTACCTTTCCCTCCCTCCCCCTCTTTCCCAACTTGGAAACCGCCGGTAGATATTAATCGCACGCACGGCTCGGGCGGCACGGAGAACAACAACGCAAACCCTGTGTCCCTGTGCCTTGGAGAGGAGCACCAATAAGAGCCAAGTAAGTGAAAATGAAACATTGTAAAAATGCTAGAATACAGACCAACAATGACATTGTGTTCGAGACGTCGTCACAAGAAATTTATAATGAAATTAATATTTTTACGATACGGTTGACAGCGTTAGAGAGGGCTGCAACAAGATATGAAGTTAAAGCTGGTCTAGAGAGCATAGGAAAGTCGGAACTCACGTCCCTGCAACGGATCGCCATCGGGCTGGCACATAGAGTTAGATATATTATATTGTTACACCAGAGAGGGAAAAATTCGCGTCAGAGCCTGTCCGTGCGTAATCACCGCCGCGAGGGGCCTGGTTGGGCCACCGTCGATTTGAGAATGATTTTGTTAGGAAGAAAGGTGTGCGCCAACAGCCACATCAAACGCGACTTACGCCGCCGCTGGTCAAATTCGGATCCTGTCATCGCTTTTAAGGTCGTGTTCGTTAGCGTCAAAGCTGAGATACTAAAAGATGAAGTGTAAATTTATTTATATTTTCGAAATAACTGAACCCTCCCCTATTAGCCAAAAAAAAAAAAAAAAAAAACCTAATAAAACGAGCCGAGTGGGAATACAAATCTAGGAGAATTGTTATTTGCTATTTTCTTCAAAACTTTGATGGAGCCATACATGACGTAAAGCAAGAATAAATATACATAAAAAAATAAGGGACCGGTCATTATTTATCAACCCAGGGGGGTCTCATGAAAATGTTTGTATGAAGAGAAGAGGCCAACATTTTTTTGAAGGTGTTAACGGGGAGAGGATGGGGGGGAGGTGGTTAGGGACAAAACTGCGAGAAAGGAAGCGCACAGCAAGTTATAGAATGGTAATGTAAGACATCTATTTACATCCCACAACTTATTAAAGTAGGCCTATAATACCTTTTCACACTCACTTAAAAATGAAAATTTTAAAATACAATTTTTGTGGGAGGGGCGCCAAACAAATTCACCAATAACAAAGCATACAAGGCGTATAATTTGACCCTATCCCTCCCCCCCCCTCCCTCCCCCGAAGTTATTTTTCGCTTTAGGTTATAACAAGTACAGTAATTAAAAAATTCGTGTTCTGTATCGTCTGCTTCCGTCTTTATGCGTGTTACATCGTCTGCTTTTATTTTTCTATCAGCTCAAGAAGTGTATTTCGACGAATTACTAGGAAGTTAATTTCAGCCGGTCAAATTTTACCAAGCTAAAAGATGTCAGGTTGCAATATCGCGACTAAGTTTAATCAATTCATCGTTTGCTTACGTCTTATAATGAAATTAACCCACGTAATTATAACGAAATCGATATTAGCTTTTTTCTCAATGGGATCGCCATCTTGGAAATCCGACGCGGACAAGTACAGCTAAAAGCACCATCCCCCCGGGCTGGCAAACGGTACTGGGTATCTGATTGAGGGGCGTTGCGCAGCGAAACTCGAAACCAAAAGCCACATCAGAAGCAACCAAATACAATCTAACCTAAAGCCTACCTAATTTAGCTCATCAGCATTCTTAATAAATGCTTAAATGCTTAATTATGCCTCACTCACAGGGGTAAATACGTTCTCCTGGTTTTGAGGGGCGCTAACTAGTTGTGACCAGACCCGTTATTCGCTGCGTTATCCGCATCCGCTTCTACCATCTGTCGTTCTGCAGGCACGCCACAAAAAGGGCTGTCGCGTGCGTACTAAACTTTGTAAGGTGCTCGTGATGCGTGATTGGTGGATTTCAAACTTGCACATCAACATCAGGGCCGTAGCCAGCACCCCCGCAGCCCCCGCACGGGGGTTTTCTTCTGGCCGAGGAGTATGAACCACCACGAGGCCTGTATAGTAGGGATGGGTCGGTAACCGAAACCGAATTTTCTGTTTTTACTGAATTTTCGGTTTTACTGAAAACCGACACCGAAACCGACTAGGATTTTGTGTCGGTTTTACGTACGGTGTTCGAAAATCAAAAAAATGATTTGTGGTTTTACATTTTTTTAATAATTATCATTTTCTACGTATAAATGGCAGCGAAGCTCCTCGCTATTAAAACGAAAATAGTTGAGGAATATGGTGCCACAGCTATACCCACGGTCTATGACGCTGCTGAAAGTGAAAGCAGGAGTAAGTTGAAGCTAGTAATACAACTGTTGCAAGAAAAAAATTAGGAAAATCTGGTTGGGGTGGATGGTGGCAAAAACCGATACCGAAACTGAGGTTTTTTCGGCATGAAAACCGAAACCGGAACCGAAATCAAAAAAATGAAACCGATCCATCCCTACTGTATAGTGGACTACGATATGGAATTTTGTTTACAAACTCGAGATTACTTCCAGAGAACTACGTAACGTAAGAAGGTAGTAAAGGTTTCAAATGAACCGTCATGCTTTCCGAATCTTGTGAAAAAAATCTTAAAATTCCAGACAAAGAAAAATCTAAAGTTCATAAGTTGATGAAAAACATGATTAAAATTTGAAAGCTGCCTAGAAAGCAAGGCATGGTTACGCCGCCTGCGAAGACAGTTGGGTTGTTGGTAAGCGAAATAAAAATAGCCTGTTTCTGAATAAAGCTTACAGTTTGGAATGAGTTAATCATATATGTTTATAATATCAACAAAATTGTACGCCAGACGTAAAATTGGCTAATTTATCTTTTAAAAAGTCTGCTTCGGGAGCCTTTTATGAAATACAGAATTGTTAATAAAAAAAAATGTTGATTACTGCGTTAAAACGGCTTGTTTGGTAATTTTTTAAGTCCAGGTCTGGTAACATCATGCACGACGAAAGAAAATAAAATTCATTGGAGAATGGGATTTTTTGTTTGTGGTGACGGGGGGGCTTCATTTTAATTCGAGTGCGGGAGTATAAAAAAATTCCTGGCTACGCCCCTGATTCAACATCTCTGTTCAATCTTAAGTCAAGACAAGTAATCTTAAGGTTTAATTTCATGAATTTAAACGGACGAAGAACCGAGGTACGTGCGCATTACACTGCATATTACACTATAGAGCATTTCCTTTTCTGATTAAAAACACATGAAACAAGCCTTTCACGTAGCAATATAGAGTCCCAATACTTCAAGGATAGTCACCATTACCGTAAAATAATGTTTGTTTAGCGAAACCACACAGGGAACTCTAATAATGAGAAAAATACCACGTTTTTGTCCACCGCTAATACAATTCAACGCTATAGAGTAGGTAGCGTAGTTCGTACTATACGCCTAGTTACATTGAAGAAAAATTCAATTATACAGACCTAAGAAGCAACCGCAGCGTATCTCCTAACACTACGGATTTGACCTGGAGTATGCTAGTTACTAGTCAGTGCAAACGAACTCACGTTTTTGAGCACTAATTCAAATCTGTATCTACTCTAAAAGTAAAATAATTTTAAAATCTTGAATTTTGCCGCCATTTTGGACATCTTGTCGTGTGGAGTCCTGGCACCATTTTAGAGAATTTTTTTAAAAAATTCGGCAGACCTTAGACCTTAACACCTAGCAACTGACACCAAACTTACAAACATTAATATCATTTTGAATTATTTTATTGTAAGATGCCCATTTTTAAAACGAAATGGCCGCCATATTTGGTTTGGGGCAGGTTTTAGTGGCGGTTACGTGCAGTTTTGCCCAAAAGAAAGCAAATTAAAAGCTTTTGCCTGAAGAGCAAATCCCGTTTCGCCCCTTCCCAAAAGTTGATCATGGATGTGGACATGGAAGTACACCAGAGATGGTCTTATCCTCACAAAGTGTTTTTCTGCTTACCTATAGGACTGTTTTCAGACAGCGCCGCGACCTACAAAGGGTGCTGAAGCGCGAGGCACTCACTCAGCGATATCTGCAATATGTACGCAAATTTTAGGCATGACTATCTGGCTGGAGATTTCAAAAAACTTACTGTCAAAATACAAAACAATGACGACTGTTTCGTAAAGCAATTTAACGTGGATGTGTGTTTTTTGACGGTAGGCGGTCTTTTTTTCCAATTGCGGGGAGTATAACAAAAATTCCTGGCTACGGCCCTCATTGTGACCATCTGTGCGCGCATTAAAATCGACTCTTACATACAGTACTAGTCGATAATCCGTCATAACTTGACCGGGGGGGAAGGGGATGTTGAATTATGCCGCTACCGAAAAATAGTCCACCTCTGATTGAAAATCGTACTACTTTAATTTCTTGCACTATTCTGGGGGTGAATAGTCTGCTTTCACTATCTTAGCTAATACGGCCATATTGTTTTTTTTTTTTTTGTTTTTTTTTAATCGAGAGACGTATACGAAGGGAGAGGAGGTATAAAACAGACTTTTTATTAGGTTTGGCAAGTAAATTCCAAATGGCCGCTTCCGATTTTTAATACGGTATTTTCAAAAATTCCCAGTGGCCTAAAGAACCGGTTAATATTTATCCCTCTGGGGTGGAGGTCACAATTTTTTCGGTCCTGTTGCAGTGGAGGACTCAGAAAAAAGTGACTAAATTAAGGAAAAATTCAATTCGAAGCCTCAAAAATGGTACTTTACCATTGGAAATATCTAGAAACGCCTGAGCATCGGGAGGGGGGAGGGAGGTGGGCAGGGGAGCACCTTAGATCTCATACCCTGGTAAACCTTTTTACAAGGTTTATAAGTTGTCAGTGTCACTGCTAATGTTAAGAACAATATATTTTTTTTATATGCTTACTCTCCGAGAGTCTTCATCTTGTCATACTTCACTACGCATGTCACACTTTTTGCGTTTACGTTGACACGAACGGGTTTTATTGAACACAGTTTTTAATGTGTTCGACAACACTTTTTTTTTAATCAGGCTAGTTCTGCCTTCAAATATGTCACTTCACGTTTTCCACATCTGTGCCCATTTTGTTGATATGGGCTATTTAGTGTGGCTATAGAAATCAACTATGGGTAACCTTAGCAGACATGTTTTCTGCATTCACCATGAACTGACTGCTTGCACATAACTCAACTTGTATCCAAAGCTCTATTCCTAACGGGACCGAAAGTGAAAAATCGATTTAAGGGAGGGAGCAGGGTGGGGGGGGGGTACCCCTTGATGATCTTAATATGTAGCCTCCTCCCTACTTTTGACCATGTTTCGGAGTGGGTAGCACAATAAATTACGCAAGGCATGTTTCCTCGTCCCTCCCCCCCCCCCCACCCGGCCTGAACCAAAACGTCTAAATATGTTTGGCAGGGGCGGTTTTTTCGCCTAAAACCATTTTACCTGTAAAAATCTCAAATAATTTCCAAATTAATACTATTAAAACGATAAAATCAAGAAAAAGCCCAATTTTTGTGTAGGTCAAAATTGGTTTCTATTGCTCAAGAGAAAATATACACTATCTGTAAATTTTTGCATTCAGTTCCTGATTCTCAGCTACCCATCTGCACATGCGCTAGCACGTGCAGTTCCTCCATAAATGGTGGTACGGAATCAGTCAGCCATCTACTTTTTCCCTCGATATGTCATGGTGGTGACTCAAGAGGGGAGGTTGGGTGGGTTTACAGGTAGTGTATATTTTTAGTTAGGCAACAGAAATAATTTTGGCCTACCCACCAGGTAAAGTTCGGCTTTCTAGTTGCCGGCGAGGAAAATATACACTATCTGCAAATTTCTGCATTTACAGTTGACCTCGTCAATCACTGGTGGTGGGCACAACATGACGGGTTCCCAAGGATGTGAGCTGGGTTCCCAATGAGACAGTCTTATTGTAGATTTCAAAGCGCTGAGGCTATCTGCGACTATCTCTCAGCAGATTCAATGCGCAAAGGCCATCTGCAACGGGAGGGAACGTTCCATTGCCGAAGTGATTCGGTTAGGACGTTCGGGGCAAGTTTTGATTGATGACCAAAGGGTAGGGGGAAGGGGAGGGGTGTGTGTTTATTTAATGTTGAAAGGGAAAGTCTTTCGTTAATGTGCTGGAGTCTTCTTTGAGATGATTGAAGGTGGAGGAAACCGATGTCAGAAGCATGTCAAGTTGGTTGTGTGGACCTGAGTTGACACTGGGTGATGGTGAAGTCCATGGTGGTCCCTTAGGTGATGCTTGGAGTGAAGCGGTGGGGAGGCATGAGTGCCAAATGTGAAGGTTTTTTTTTTAGGGATGGAGACTTTGGAATAATTGTAACTCTATGATGAGAGGGTTCATCAATGTTACATTTAAAATTTTGAAGACTTAAGCAAGATTTAATTTAGTTTCGTACCAGATTGAGAAGAGGAACCACAGGGAGTGGTAATGCAAGAGTTTGGGTTGCTGCGTATATGTGCAGACAGCTTCCCATTTGGAGAACATCGTTCCCGACCTCGTTCACAGTCTGTTTCAAAAAAGAGGGGGAAGGAGGTTTAGCGTTATAATGAAGTACACGTTGAGTTATGATGCACTGAATCTTGAATTGATTGCAGAAGGGAGAATTTAAGCTCAATGGAATGTGCAGTCACAAAGAGTTCGGGATGGATTCCGATTGCCATCGAAGTGCTCATTCTGGACCGAGGTTGGTTGGGTGAGAAGGTGGGGAGGAGAGGACTTTATAGTCTTGAGGTGAATGTGAACGAGTATCCTTTGGCCCGGGTCCGACAATCGATGCAGGGGAGTTGTCGGGTGCGGGTTAGAGAAAGATATTTCATTTCGGCTTTACAAAGGTTGAAGACAGTCTCGTTGTCCCATTGCCATACTTGGCGAGCAATATATTGGTCGTGTTGCATGGCTTGGTTTACCCTGATCCATTCCTGGGTGACTTTTTGCTGTTCTCGACGGGCAAGTTCCGGGAGGACGGTTAATTGTTTCCTTCGGAGGCCGAGGTTCACATAAGATCTCGGAACCGAGTTGGTATTGGAGTTGTGGCAATATTTCCACTGCTTTGGAGCCGTGATGAGTCTATGGTAGTGTTTCAACTGTTTGGGTACCTTGATGAGTTCGAGGGATTTTTGGCCTAATGGGGGCTGCGGACGGTGGATTTTCAAGATTGGTTGTTTCCGAACTATTGAGAGAGGAAGGGGGGGACAATCTTCGGAACTTCGCATCAGCTAATTCAACTCTGCGGTGTAAGTGATTGTTGCTGGCAGTGAGGTTGGCAATATTCAATTTATAAGCTGACATGATTTTTTTCAGCATTGGCGAGTTTGCGTTTAGAGATGTATGATGACATTGGGGCCCAATTTGTCCTAAGGCGATAAAGTTCTTTAGAATTTAAGTCTAGACGATGTCGAATGGATTTTCAAAGAGTGGAACTGTTGCCAAAATCAGAGAACGCTGTCTTTTTGATGGGCTGGTGTCGAATCCAAACAAAGAGTCTTTTTCGGTGGATAGAGATGGTTTAGAATTTTGGGGTAATGTGGGGCCGGATTCAGGGATTGAAGGAGGGTCCACGGGAGGTGCCGGATTTGATGTGTCGATGTCAGGATTCATTGGATAACAGGGTTTTCCAGATTCGGTGTTTGTGTTCGTAGAGTTGGAGGGAGTGAAGGAGACTTTAGTTTTCTTCTTTCCCATCTTGGAGGTGAATGAACGAGAAGAACTGGAAGAAACTGAAGGAATCAGGGAAGGGAGAAAGTCCGAGGCCTTTGTGACGGGGGTAGATTTCGCAGCTTGTTCACAAGCTTCCTTTTCCTTCATTTGCTTGGTTCGAAGTTAGCCGCATGGTTTTTGATGCAAATGAGAGGCCAGTCCAATGGTGAGATTGAAAGCCAGATGGAACAAGGGTCAGTGTCAAAGTTACATCAGCGATGCTTCTGACAAGCCGTTTGGGGGTCGTATTGTTTCACTGAAGAAACAATGGCAGCGCAGGTACACGTGTCCGGTTTCCGGGCCAAATCTGGAATTCATACGCGAATGTGGTTGGCAGATTTACCTCCCCGAACCTTAGGGCCATGGTTAGGTGTTGCGAGAAAGATCACTGCGATGATGCGAGTGAAACAGAGCTGGAGAGCGGGGGTTTCTGGACAGATAGAACTGCAAGGCGGGGAAAAGGAGAACCCTCGCAAAAGGTGTAAACTAATGGAGGGGTTATGGGAGAGGAGACGAAGGGTTTCTCACATTATGGAGTATTGGCAATGTGTTTTTTAATTAATTTTTTTACGAAAGTGATTGAGATTTGGAGGTCGGTGGAGGGTTTTTTTTTTTTGAAAGGGGGCAAGGTGAAAGCAAAGGAATTGCGTAAAAGGGAGAGGAAATCCACCCCCGTAGTAGAAGGTGGGGGGGGGGGGTCGAGGTGAATTGAGGTGAAGAGTAAGTTGATGAGGAGGCGACTGAGAGACAGCGGACAGCAGTTGAGGTCAAGATTTGAAAGCTAAAATAGTCGCATGCAACAACGGACGGTGCGTTTACAAGAGGAGGGTAGAACCTGCAACAACAGGTTGTGAGGTGATGAGAGAAGTCGACAGCAGTCATGCCGGAGGGCGTAGAGAATGAAGAGGGTAGGTCAAAAGAAGAAAGTCAAAAGACAAGAGGTTGACTTCAGACGGTGCCATGTTGAAAGACGAAAGACGAGAGATGGACTTCAGATGGGGCCATGATGAAAGACGAAAGACGAAAGATTGTCTTGTCTTCACTGGAGAAGAACAGCAGTCAGCGGCAGACTCAGCCAAAAAGAAGGGGGATGTGCAGCAAGAACAGCAGCAATGGAGGTCCGGATGGCTGCAAGTAATGGAGGCAGCGAAAGAAGACGAAGACCGCAGAAATGCCTGACGTGAAGGCGGCAATGAACAGGGCGATCGTGAAGGGGAGGGCCAGAAACCTTTACGGAAAGGTGTGACAGTGAGGGAAGCCGCAGAGGCCAGCCGTTGACCGGGAGAACAGGTGGCCAATTCTGCAGAATCTGAGTCTGGTCGGGAAGCACAAGTAACTGCGGGTTGATGGACGGTCAGAATCGGCCAAAAAGGGCAATGCACGGCAGTGGATATAAAATTCGGCCGAAACAAGGTCAATCTTGGAGAGCATGAAAGCAACAACCTGTCTTCAGACGGAGGTAGGTCGAAAGACGAAAGATGAAAGATTGTTAAGTCTACAGATGGAGCAAATTGAAGAGGCAGGCAGTCAAAGTCGGCAAAATAGGTGGGAAGCACGGTAGTTGCTGGGATGATCATGGCATTGGAAGCGGGCGGGAGACATGAATGTCGAAGAGCGCCGCATCAAAGACCGAGCGCCGAATCAAAGACCGATCGTCAAGATGCAACAAGCGATCCAAGGAGAGGGCAAGGGTGGGCTTGTTTTCAGATGGTTGAGGGGAGGGGCTTCAGGACGAGGGTTTCTTCAGGGCAGAGCGAAAGACGAACGATGGGGAGATTAACAGCGGCGATGTGTCTTGGCTGGAGGCTCGGGGAAAAGAGATGGCTGGCTGACACCGTATCACAATTTACGGAGGGCCTGGGCATGCGCCAGCACACGCAGATGGGTAGCTGAGCTGGGCGTATCCAGAGAGTTTTGATTCCTCCAGGGTAACAGAGCATCAGGAATTGGATGCAGAAATTTACAGGTAGTGTATATTTAGATAATTTGTTGCGTAGCAAATTTAAGGTGGGGGAGGAGGTGGTGGGGTCATTGAACTTATGACTCAAAATGTCGATGTCCCCCATCTCCCTACGAGACCTTAACACATTTTGACCCTCTCCTTCTGCCAAGGTCCAAGCGATCTATTTAAAACAGGTGCGACCTACATCTGCAGGTGCCACTGCATCTCTGTAGACGGGATTATTAAAACTGCCTTGAGTCCCCCCCCCCCTTCCAATGAGAGACGGTCACACAATATCTGTTTTATGCAACCTAGACTAGCATCACAATATGGTCTCTTTCCAGATAATACCATCCTATCTATTTCCAATTAAAATAAATCACCTTCACCACGTAGACTTCACATGAAATTTAGTAGAATTATACACTCCCGGGTGGTGGGAGGAGGGAGGGATGTCCGTGGACTGACAATACGTGGAGTGCCACTTTTGTTTTTAGGGGGGGGGGGGGGGGGGTGCCTGTGGGGTCACTTTTTATTTAAAATTCACCTTCACAACGTAGAATTCACATGAAATTT
>JAHWFP010040496.1:0-13882 GCA_023313725.1 Lithobius niger
AAATCTTATCATGTCGAGGATACATCCCAATGTGACCGAAGTTTCAGAAAATTGTGGAATGTGTAAGGGGAAGGTGCAGGGATAAACAAATCACTACTGTAGAGGGATGTGCTAATTGAGTAATTGAAGCGAACGAAAATCAGAACTTGATAGACAGTGTGAAAAAATATTGGATTGAAAAAATCAAGCACGTGACACATGGACATGCAATAAACCAAACTGTGTGAATTTGGCTGATGTAATGGCTAATTGGTACTAGAAAAAGTGAAAATATGGGACTTGTACTTGGATGAAAAATGGGGGAAATTACTTATTTTCTCATATAGCCATACCCACTTTATTGGTCAGTTCTGTCTACACACCAATGATTTTAAAATATCTATCACGCTAGAATTGTCATCCACCTCCAGTTGTATGTATGGTGGTGGTCGTATGGCTATGGGCATGCGAGTTAGGTCTTTGCAGTCCCAAATGCTCGTAAGCTGTCTCAACCCTTGATTATTGTTTACATTCGATTCTAATAAACCTGTGTTTGTTTTAGGTGGACGAATTTTCGTGATGGGGACATCCGGTTCTCCGAATAATCCAAATCTGAGCGATGGAATTAGTTTGAAACTATTAGGAGGGACATATGTCATTGTCATTGCAGAAAAGCCATGGTATCCAGACTTTGTTAAAGCAGCTCATCGAAATTGTTAGTTGTAAATATACTTCCCATCCAAACGAAAATAAAGCAGAAAGGTTTAATCTTGTTCCCTGGACTTCATGAAGCAAAGTTAAATTTTAGTTCCACAGTATGCAAGGAATGATATAAGTAATCAATAACAAACAAACGCCAATTGTAGCACTGTTTTTTCTTCATAAGTATCATGTTTGTTGGTAGTGTTTTCAAAAATACATAAATACGATTAAATTCTTTATAAAATGGTTTTTTTTTAATATAAAAATGAGATGTTATCAAACTGTGTTTGACAATGACTTATCTGTATGGATAAAAAAGATTTTATCTCTTCAGTTGTGTTGCTTCTTCCTAAAAGATCTTGAATTGTTCTTCCCTAGAGAACGAAGTGTGATTGTCTATCTCCAGAAAAATAAGAACCAAGTATATTGCATGGTTTTGTTTCAAGACTTAACTGCCCACAATTATTCTTCTTCACTGAAAGGACTGTTTGTCCATGGAACTCCATTCCGGAGCATATTGTTTCGGCTCCGGCTGTTAATAGCTTCAAGGCTCCACTTGACTGTTGAAAGCACTGATTTGCTTTGGGGTTATGGGGAGTTGGGTGCTTTATAAGCCTTGGCTTTGCACCGTCATCTATCTAAGCTAATCGTTTAGTGTTTCGCACGAGAAGAAACTTGTTTGGGGTCTTGATCTCATCTCGTCTTCAGACCAACACCAACAGGATGCAATACGATATGAGACTAACACCAGTAGCGAGTGAGACGAGACTGAAGGACAAAATTAAAAATTGAACTTTTTCATTTGGTCTCGACCCAGTTTTGCCTGCCCTGAATAAAAAAGCTGTAATAATTATTATTTACTTAGTCTGCAAAAATTCGTCAATACTTTCTGGTGACGATATACTGACATTATTATCACCTTCATCCAACTCTTGACTGTTCAATTTTGTCTTCACTAACGATTTGTCTTTTCCTTCTTATATCCTGTATACTGTAGCATTCGTGAGACTTACTACTTGGCAACTGGCATGTCACATGAAACAGAGGCATGTTACATGAAACAGAAACGAAAACCACAATTTTGATTATTAGTTGTGGTCTTGTGGAGATTTGTCTAATTTTGACGAAACCAATGTTAGGTCTCAGAGACAAGACGAGGCCGACACTGTAGGAAGGCTTGTCTCGTGATGTGTGAAACAATATGGGTGTTCTTCGCTTGGATTGATTCATGCAAAAACAAACTGTCAACTAGTCATCTGTTGTCATTAAAAACACAAAAAGCAGAAAGTTAAAAAGCACTTTAGTCATTAAAAACACATACAGAGTAGCCATCAAGTGCTGGTGAAACAACAAAGTCACAACGTTTCGGTTCCAAGGTCGGAACCGTTTTCAGGTGAAGGGTTTAAAACATGTCAAACAACTTAAAAATAAAAATAAAGATTAATAAAATAACAGCAGAGCAGGGCCATGGAAATAAAACTTACAAGTCATAAGGATGCAAGTTTCCATGCTAAAAACTAAAACCAAATAAAACAACAGTCAGCACAATTCGAAAGAATTTGCCAACAGTCACACCTAACTCACCCAAGTCTGCTGGTCGAATGAGAGAGAACCGAAAGTATCTGTCATCATGGCAGATCAGTCGCAAAACTCGGCATACTTGCCGAAGAAGTTGATCCGTTCTGTGATTGGAAAAGGAACCCTGTCAAAGTGACTTCTAGTCAGTTCTGGGCAGGGCAGTGTATAGATTACCATCCCTTTTAGTGGTGCTGGGTTCTATTCTCATCTAGCATACTCTAAACATTACCTAGACACCCCATCCTTTCCCAAAATGATCATCTTTGCCCCTCCCTCTTACTTCCAAAGTGTGGAGTAAATTTCAAAATTTCAGTCGCTTCATATACACAGAGAATTAATTTGCTTCAGATATCATGAAACCTCCAACAGATGTTTGAAAAAAAAAACAGCTCAATTGTGACTCTGGGCGATGTTGCCAGAAATATACAAAATACCAATTTTAGTAATTTGCAATTGATGTGTGAAACAGACTGGTCAACATTTGTTTCAACATTCTTTAAATGCAGTAGTAATGGCATAGAAGAACAGTTGGATAGGTTGGTAGTTCAAATGGCTTTGCCATCCTTCTTCCTTTCAAAAGACTTTCGTTTTGGTAGTCAATCCGGCATTTCACAAACACAAATTGTTCCAGCTGAGGGCATTTATCCATAATTTAACTTTCTTCCTTTTAAACTGAAAATTTTTCATTTCACCATTATTTGCAGAAATTTAGACAGACAGAAAACAATTGCATAATTTGCTAATACAAGTAACGTTCAAATTTAACGCAAAATCAAATAGGATAAACAGACTTTTACGAAATTACTGTATTTACCAAAAGTTGTCCCAAATGCAAGGTTTTTTTTTTTGGCAGTTTTTAACTATTTTTACCGCATTTGGCACTCTCACATAAATTGGGCAAACTAAATATAAAAGATTTGCTGAAAGCCATATTTTGTGAAGTTTTTTTTTGTCTGCCTTTGTGAAACTGATTCTGTTTTCCTATTTTCGGCTACGGCAAGTTACTTTACAGAACATGCTAGTTAGTATGTAGCATAACGTAATGTGACTTTAAATGTTATATTCAGTAGTAATATCACAAGAGCTTACTCGATAAATTTTCTCAATCACGAGATGCATTCCGAAGCTGAAAAAATACCGAGCGCTTGCGCGAGGTGTTTTTATCAGATTGGGAATGTAACGAGTGGTTGAGAAAATTTATCGATACTTAAACTACGCTCGAGTTGTATTTGAAACGAGAATATACCGTCTCCTTTAAACATCACTTCATAATACGGCAGTGGCTTCTCGCTTGAATGCAAAATTCCTGTTTGCATGAAATGATGAAAGTGTACAAATTGTTGCCAGATACAGTTACTGGTTCGTTTAGTGTTTAAAGGATAGGTATTTTCAACCGCCGCCTTCATAAATAAAGCAGTTTTGTTACCATTACGATCCGTTACAAATTTACAGAAACCGAAAGTAATCGCCGTGATAGGACGAAGTAGCTTGTCAGAGCGCTTCACCAAAGTAATATGTATTTTAGTTTTAATGAAAATGTTGTTTCTTAGATAACAATACTAAGTTTTACAACAATTATTATTAATTTATTTTGTACTATTTCCGGTTAATTCAAGTACCGCGTAATATTAACATACTGTGGGTTACCTTTACCGCTGCGCATAGTAGCTTCGCATAGTAGCGGCGTTAGGCCTAACCTAATGAGAGCGGCCTCACGCACTTGGGCTGCCCATCTCTTGTCACCATGGTAACCAAAGATTAAGAGCACGTCGCCGGAAATTCAAATAATGTGTCATTTGGCTATCAGGTACGTCGTATACGTTTAGAAATTGGTTTAGGCCTACCAAATGCAGTTCTTGCAAACGTTCGTTATACTGCGGAAAACAAGGTATCAGGTGAGTAGATCGTAAAAACCAAGATGGAGGGATGAGGCTGACCGTTTAATCTGATAAAATACCGTGTGGACGTTTAATCGTTGTTAAGGAGGCGTGATTGGCTGGTGGCTGCCGTTTGCTGGCTTCCCATTGGTTAATTGTTGTTATAAAATTATGAAGGTATATTCTCAAAACAAAAACTCTCTCCCCTTCCCCCAAAATTGCTGCTATTTTACCTTCACATAAAAGTATCCTTTGCTCCGATTAGCTAAGTACTCGAGCTTTTAATTTGCTAAATACTGTACATAAAGACGGTATGGCTTGGCTCGGCCACAAACAAATTAATAAAAAAATACAAACAGTTAAACGATTTTCGTCAATAAAGAAGAAATATGCTGAGCAACATTTTCCACCACACAAGTGGATGGGCCACCAGGCTACCAAATCACTTTCACAGTGACATGCTGGAGCTTCTTTTACACGTATTAGTGCAACGCTGATGGCTTACATGTCTTTTTCTAATATCTATTATTCTAATATAATAAACGCAAATGACAACAAACCTTCCGATGCAGTAGTAATAAGTTATAGTAATCGCAAGAACCCTGGTGTAGAAACTTGACGTTCAAGCAAAAAACACCAGTGATTGATTGACTTTCGAAAATTTTATGGTACAGGTATAGGATGGTAAAGGGGACTGGTGCCATTGTCTGGGGCGAGTTAGCAAGGTCCAGACGAAGGTGCAGGGCTTGCTTGGGTTAGGGAAATGGGCCTGCGGACCAGGATGTTATGTGGCCTGGTCCGAAGTAGGCATCTTGGTTGGCGGCGGCCTAGGATATATTTTGTTTTGAACTGTGCAGCGTTTTGCTGTGAAGCATCGCCGTTGTCGTCATCGTCGTTGTCGTTGATGTCTTCTTAACATAACACAACGTAGCAGCTAAGAAAAGAGTCGCAGGGGACCATTGGCACAGGGAAGAGTAGTCCGGTGAGGCAGGCAACTGTGAAGTGGTAAGGACCATGGAGGCTAGTGACTGAGGACTGGGCCAACGAGAAGGTGATGAGCCTGGTTCCTTTTCGAGGCAAAGATGGCAAGGAGATAAGACGAAGCTGTCAGTCTTGTAGCGAGATCCGGAACCTGAGAGACAGCTGGCTAACCGTATTGAGGGATGGTCGATCGGACGTAGGTAACAGAGGTAAGGGAAGTCGTACTAAAGTCTGGGTTCAGAAAACGTGGGAATGGGACCGGTAGCCTGGTTGGCGCAGGCGCTGAACGAGAATGCACCGATTGGCTGCATGAGAATGGCGAAGCTGTTGCTGTGGAGGCCGACTGTGAGGAGAGCCATCTATGGATAGAACTAGTTGCGCGGCGCTCATGCATCCTGAGACGTTCGCCGGACAAACCGATGAGAGGCTTATGTTGTCCGTTGCCATAATGGCCTCTTAGGGAGTCTTTTGCTTTTCCTTCGAAGAAGAATATATGTCTTAATAATACAGTGATATCTTTATTGTGTAAAAGACGTGGAGATGTTTGTAATGAGTTTGTTGGCCTGGTCCTACTCCTTTTTGCTGGGGTAATGATCAAGGAAAGTGAGGAAACAATAGGATGGTAAAGGGGACTGGTGCCATTGTCTGGGGAGAGTTAGCAAGGTCCAGATGAAGGTGCAGGGCTTGCCTGGGTTAGGGAAATGGGCCTGCGCACCAGGATGTTATGTGGTCTGGTCCGAAGTAGGCATTTTGGTTGGCGGTGGCCTAGGATGTATTTTGTTTTGAACTGTGCTGCGTTTTGCTGTGAAGCATGGCCGTTGTCGTCGTCGTCGTTGATGTCTTCTTAACATAACACAACGTAGCAGCTGAGAAAAGAGTCGCAGGGGACCGTGGGCGCAGTGAAGAGTAGTCCGGTGAGGCAGGCAACGGTGAAGTGGTAAGGACCATGGAGGCTAGTGACTGAGGACTGGGCCAACGAGAAGTAGATGAGCCTGGTTCCTTTTCGAGGCAAAGATGGCAAGGAGATAAGACGAAGCTGTCAGTCTTGTAGCGAGATCCGGAGCCTGAGAGACAGCTGGCTAACCGTATTGTGGGATGGTCGATCGGACGCAGGTAACAGGGGTAAGGGAAGTCGTACTAAAGTCTGGGTTCAGAAAACGTGGGAATGGGACCGGTAGCCTGGTTGGCACAGGCACTGAACGAGAATGCACCAATTGGCTGCATGAGAATGGCGAAGCTGATGCTGTGGAGGCCTACAGTGAGGAAAGGTTGGAAACTATCCAACGAAAGCCATCAGGCTGAAGGCGTAGTGCAAAGCACCATGGGGACCGAGAAGATCGAAAGGCCACATTCAGGAGGAGCCTGGAATGGCTGTCAGGAAAGAGAGGTCCAGTGAAATATGATGATGGCTGCCGTAGAAACAGCTGTGAGCCAGGTTTCAGCTGTGAGATATTTGGTGGACGGGCCGCCCAAAGAAGAGCAGAAAGGCCTGGAGTTGATCGACGGGGACCTGCCAGAGGACCCGACGAGGTGTGGCCGATAGGGACGATGGCGCCCGTGAGGCCGATGAGTCAGGGGAATGGCCACTGGGTAGGCCGGAAGAGTCGGCCATAGCTTTGAGTATCAGGGAGTCCATAACTAAAGGAGTAGTCAAAGCCTGAGTGGGCTGGAGCCTGTTGTAGCTCAACTCTGGAAAGGTTCAGTTCCATCCGATGCGGTGCTTTGGTGCTGTGATGATCTAATTCTAGGGGAGCAAAGACAAGCGACCACGCTGTGTGGTGGCCCTACGAAGAAGATGAATACAGGTTGAGGACTGGCACTATATGTAGCAGGCCTTCATCCGCGCATGCACAGAGAAGGAAGAGCTGCGTGACTGGCAGGGGAGCCAACAAACTTTCTCCTTGGGCAAATTGCACTAAAGGAAGAAAATACTATTAAAAGACAGATAATGATATTGTCGTTGGCATACAAAAATAAAAAAATCGACTAGATTTTTTATTGTATGGTGATGGCTAAAATTTGCTAAATTAGGAAAATAAAAATTGGAATAGTTTGTTTGATTCCCCTATATCGATTTGATATTGTTTGATTTCCCCTATATCTTTATCAATTATTGATCCTATTAGATATCCAGTTCAGTATGGAATTACCTTTGTGAATTTTTTTTTAAATCAGCTTATGAAGCAAATTATACCAAATATGAATATAAACAATATCGAGAAAGGAATGTCAATGTGGAAAAGGTGAGCACATATAGTATTTAAACTGATTATATAGAATGATACGATAATAATTATAATAATGTTTTTTTTCATGTTGTATTACATTTATTGTTTGCATAAATTTATTTCATGACTCATCAGTAATGACAGAATATGTAACTCTAGTTAATAATAGCATTAAGATTTGTTAAAAAACTGAATTCTTAGCAATTTCTAAAACAGTTGACGGACCTAAATGATACGTTGGCCAATCAACAATACTGAAATTAATCAATTTTAGTGACGATTAATACTCCAAATCAACAGCTAGTTTTATGTTTTGGTATCCAGATACTTAAAGTGGCACTATCGCCGATTGAAAAGCGAACAAAAATACCATGGCACCATCCAGCGGCAGTGATATTGTAAACCTTTACAGCTTGCTCCCAGGTTCACGGTAATTAAGGTTAAATGAAATGCTGTTGTGCATTCCTTCGCTTGGTGCAAGCAAGTGCTAGATAATCCTAGATGTTGCCAGATTCTGCCTACTTTCAAACACTGATAGTGCCACTTGAAGTTGGTAACAGAAGTGAAAGTTTTGGTTTTAAATGTAATGTTATTGCAGCTTTAACCCTTTGCTTACTATCTGTAAGTTTTCTCTTATGCGTGGATGGTCTAAATCAGTTCTAACCTTTGACTTGACTGATAATTCCTATCAACGCAGGCAACCAAACGCCATAATCAGCCACGCAAAACAAAACAAAAATGCAACCTTTAGAATACGCGAACTTGGCAGGCAGGCTGGACCATTTGATAGACACTTTAGAGACTTGAAAAGGGAAAGTCTTTCATGATGAAGGGGTGCATTTTGTGGTTTGTCGTTAATATCATTACGTTAAGTGTTTGCGAAGACTCACCACGCAGGTAACTATCATTTTTTTAACAATGTTTCAACCGCCCGCTAATCTCATAGAGCTTGTTGGGATTAGAAATTGCGTTCTGTGGTCTTTAGAGCTATGACAGCTGCTGCTATCTAACAAGCAATGACAACCAACCCTCTCTTTCCGCATGTCCTCAAAATCAGGTTGGAAACAGCAGGATTCTGTTTTGTTTACGAATGAGATGAGTACACATTTTTATTTACTTATTTATTAGTGAATTACGTCAAAAGTTAATTTCGTAGATGGAGGTGAATGTTTTTAATATTTTTTCTTTAGTAATAATAAAACTAGCGGATTCGCTCGCTTCGCTCCCTCATTCCGCGTCGTCTCGCTACGCTCGAGGAGATTTCTTGCTGCAACACTTATGATACAAACAGACCTTCCACATAAAAAACGAGCGAGCAAATTATAAGAGTGCAGTATGCGATATCGGTTATCTCGAGAGAAGGTCAATATTATTTTTACGTCCAAGGAGGCCAAGGAGGCAGGCAAAAAGATCAAGCAATTTATCAGAAAAGTGCTGTTTATAATGACAAACGCTGATTTTCGTTCACTTTGCTCACTCAATCAGTGCAAACATTTACTCAAGAACGTGACTGAATCAATGTTATCACCAAGAACCACATCACTTGTAATTTGTGTTAGTATACACTTTTTATGGGTTTTCTTGTTTTCCTTATTTTAAGAATATTGTTCTTTATGTCCTGCTCAGTACAGATTTTTCCATGGGCGTCATATCACTTCAATTTCTGATCAGTTGATCCCTGATCAGTAGATCCCTCACTTAGATAAACATATGCAGAACCTCATCAGATGTAATCTCCTACGATACAGCAAATGGTCAGAGTGCAGTACGCGTTTTTCGTAAGGCTTCACCGCATAAACAAATGATAATCATAAATCATTCCAACAGTCTGTCCATCCGAGAGCTACGTGCGTGTCGATCCGTGCATCCAGTAATTTCTCTGATTCCAAGAGCATCACAAAATCATGTTCTGATTATTTCGCCACAAACTAATTGTATTTATTGGTCACAGTTCGTCCTTCACATTCCTAAGCACTCCTGCATTTTATCTTAAATCATTCAAAACATACGATTTGTTTGTTTGCACATTTGTACGTCTTCTACCCCTACGAAGGTTAGAGATGAAAGATTGAGAGAGCGCAAAGCGAGACACACATTGAAAGGGTTTACTTACGTGGAAATCGCTCGCTCTCCTCGCTCAATCCACGCACCACCTTTCTTCAGAAACACGAATGTTTGGCACACTTTTAAAACCAGGTTTCCATTCATCAAGTCAGATGATACAAAACCATTTTTAATATCTATATTTTTTTTGCATGCATCCTTCTCCAGATCATCTCAGTGCGTAAATAATAGCTTCAAGACGATCCATGCTTCATGTAATTTCTATGTACTGATTATTTCGATGTACTGATTAATTCGACGCAAACTAATTGCAAATGTTGCTCACAGTTCGTTCGTCACATTCCTCAGCTCATCTACATTTCACCTACATCATTCCAAATAGTTGATTTGTTTGTTTGCAGGTTTTTACGTCTTCTACTCCAGAAGTAATCTCCTACGAAGGTGAGAGATGAAATTCCGATAGAGCAAAACGAAACACACATTGAAACGATTTAGGTTACATGGAAATCGCTCACTTTACTTGCTCAATCCACGCATTTCCATGCTTCAGAAACACGAACGTTTGACACCCTTTTAAAACCAGTTCTACGGGTCTGTTTTTTCCATGCATCAAGTCAGTTATACACAAACCAATTTTAAGATGCATATGTGGTATGTTACAAAATACGTCGTCCTTTTAGGTTATTTTTTCGGCTCATTCGGCCGCGTCTCGCTGCGTACCAGATCGTCTCGCTTTGCTCGAGGAGGTTTTTATGAACAAACTATGACGTCATGAACAAACATTAAGAGGGTTTAAAAAAGCAAATTTTGACGTTATTTTAAGGGTTTTTCGCATATTTGAGAGTGATAATATAAAGTTACAGCGATGAAAATAGGCCTATTAAAAGCGAAATTTAATTCTCTTTCGTTTGGTCCTACTTTTGGTCCCATCTTTGTAGGTGCTTTGGTTACGGAGGAGTAGAGGTACAAACACAAACACACACACACACACACACCATGCATCAAGTTATTCCATGCATCAAGTCAGTTAATATAAAGCCAATTTTAAGATGTATATGTGGTGTGTTGCAAAATACGTCATCCTTTTAGGTTATTTTTTGCGTGCCTCCTTTTCCAGAACATCGCTACGCTCGAGGAGCTTTCATGCTGCAATTCTTGTCCTGCTGACAGACATTCAACGTCTAAAACGATCAAGCAAATGGTAAGAGTGCAGTACGCGTTTTTTGTAAGGCTTTACTGCATAAACAAATGATAACCATAAATCATTCCAACAGTCTGGCCATCTGTGAACTACGTGCGCATCGATATAGGCTTCCAGTAATTTCTTTGATCATATCAAAAACTAAACCTGGTAAAAGGGGCCGCCAAGTTCCAAATGGTTCGGCCCTTCAAAGAAGTAATATCAACACACCAAAATATTCGCCAAGTTAATCGCACCGCTTAATAGTTCGAAAGTTAAATGAAAACTAGAACATTGCTACTTACATTGCCAAAGTATTATTCGGTGCGATTAAGTTGGCGAATGTTTTGGTGCGTTGATAAGATAAAGTAACAGCCAGTATCGTGCACAAAAATAACAACACTATAGTGCACGATACTGACTGTTACTTTATCTTAACTGCAAAAAGTGCTGAAAATTCTCAATTGGTGTGTTGATATCACTCATCTGAAGGGCCGAACCATTCGGAAGTTAGCGGCCCCTTTTACCAGGTTTGGTTTTTGATATGACATCGCTTTTTTTTTTTAATTGTGTATTTACTCAAATCCACTACCGTGCAGAAGAGTAATAAAGTGCCACGTCAACAAGAAATTGGTTTTCAACAATTTGCTACTACCTTTTGCCTATAGGCCGAACCATTCTCAACTTAAACCTCTTTATAGGTTTTTGGTTTGGTTTTAATTTTGTTGTAATTTGTATTATTTAGTTAGTTTTGGTGTGTTGATATCACTCCTTTGAAGTGCCGAACCACTCTCAACTTAGTGGCCTCTTTACCAGTTTTAGGCTTTGTTTATTTTGCTTTGGTTTTACAGTTGGTTTATTTTTAGTGAATTGGACTGAATACAATTTCTTTGGCAACGTTGTTTAGATTTATCGTGATACACTGGTGTGTGTCTAGGCACGCACGTCAGTATACACGTTGTCATTGTCCGAACTTTGTACGTCCAATGAGAGACGATGCCGACAATATTAACAATGGTTATAACAATATTTTCGTACTTACGCTCCCTCCCACGCCATCCCCGTTACGCCCCTAGGTTTCAAACCCTAAAAGGTACGCAGTTCGTATTGTACTGCACCCATTCATCAATTTCATAGCTGGAAGCCTTCCCGTTATCTCGGAATCGATGAATAATTACCCTATGGCATTTAACATGGGAATGAGCGGACTAGCTAGCTAGTAACTAGTAACACATTTTCAACGTTACTGAGGGTCAAATTTTGCATTGAAAGCAGCTTAGCTGGCATTCCTACACGAGTTAATTTTGTCAGGTGGGTCATTGCTCTCGATTTCAACACAATTTAAGCTTTTGTACCGCATTATTATTTTTCCCTAAGTACCTGAAATGTGCCCAACTATGCTTCAAGATATAAGACACTGACGCTATGGCGTCGCACTACAATGGTTTACAACCTCGACAAAATGAATTGATCTGATGTTTGTTGTGATGTTTGTTGCCTAACTTGCGCGACACACTAGCGTATATCTTGATTCCCAGAGCATCACAAAATCATGTGCTGGTTGTAATTATTGCTCACAGTTCGTCTATCACATTCCTAAGCATGTCTTCATTTTATCTTAAAGGCACATAAATGCCTCCGTTCTGGCCGCTTTACTCTGCGTCACCTACGCTAAAATATAGTTCAAACGACCGCAGCGCGCATTGCTCTACGACACTAGTTAAACTCATTTCGGGGCCGCGGCAACGTGACACATCGAACGACCAAGTCGCAAACATGAGCGAAGGATTAATTATCGTTCCTCCAGGGCCGCGGCTTGCCAGCGATGTGGCGGGAGTTAAATACCGCTCGGACCGAGCCGTTTAAAACAAGCCTAATAACATTCACGCGCCACTACTGACATCTGCATCGTACCCTTAGACCAGCAAATGAAAGGTAAATCAGTTTATATAAAACTATTTCCGGTAATGTATCGAGTGAAACTGTTACAATATACCGGAGGGAGTTATGTGCCTTTAATCATTCAAAAAATATGATTTGTTTGTTTGGACATTTGTACGTCTTCTCCTACAGACAGACCTTCCACAGTCATAAAAAAACGATCAAGCAAATTATAAGAGTGCAGTATGCGATATCAGTTATCTCCAGAGAAGGTCAATATTATTTTTTTTTACGTCCAAGGAGGCAAGCAAAAAGATCAAGCAATTTATCAGAAAAGCGCTGTTTCTGATGACAAACGCTGATTTTCGTTCGCATCGCTCACTCAATCAGCGCAAACATTTCATCGGAAACGTGACTGAATCAATATAACAACCAAGAACCACACATCTCTTGTAATTTGTGTTAGTATACAGTTTATATGGGTTTTCTTGTTTTCCTTATTTTAAGAATATTGTTCTTTATGTCCTCATCAGTATAGATTTTTTCATGGGGGTCTCATCACTTCACTCTCTTTGCTCGAGCAGGTTTGTATGAACAAACCATGACGTCATGAACAAACAACATGAGGATTTAAAAAAACAAACTTTGACGTTATTTTTTAAGGGTTTTTCTCATATTTGAGGGTGATAATATCAAGTTACAGCGATGAAAATAGGCCTATACTGTGCGCAATTTAACTATCTTTCGTTTGGTCCTACTCCCATCTTTGTTAAGTGCTTTGGTTCCGGAGGAGTAGAGGTACAAACACGCACGCACATCATACGTCTTTAATGATGTCGATAATCATAAAGCATTTGGTGCCACATGTCTAAAAAGGACCCAGTAATCACTAACGATCAGTCCAAGGTTGTTAAGCAACCAAAATTAAAATCAAGATGCACTAACGAAGCCAGAAAGTTGTAAAATTAAAACTGACAGAACAGTGCTCTGGGGTCAAGTTTTAAAAAAATAAATAAAATAAATAAATAAAATATAGAAACATGGCAACAATACCAATTACAAGGAGCCAGTATGGCACTAACTAAAGTAACAACAACCTACATTAAAACATACATGTACAATCAGACTGGTACTTGGACAAATCTACAGTTCGCAGTTTCGTCTTAAATAATTTAATGAGGCAGCTGTCTCCCAACTCTCCAGGTAGATCATTCCACACCTTCACAACCCTAGATGTTCTTTCATGCTTAATTGTTTTTTTTTCTGGTAGAAAATGGCTATTACATCCGGCGCTATTCTTTATTTTTATTTTGCATAATATATTAGTAAGTACTGCTGTCACCTGGAGCCTATAAATACACACATACACATTCTTTATACTATTCCTGGGGTTACCCAAGTTATCGGTTGGT
>JAHWFP010040497.1:0-13086 GCA_023313725.1 Lithobius niger
GGGGTCCTAAATTAAACTTTCAAAAGCTAAACTAATAACATACGAACCACTACCATTTTACCCGCCATGCCATCCTTGGACGTGACGTCTCCACTCCCAACTGGCGTGACCCTTCTAGCTTTGAAATCTGTGAGCTGTGCTGAAGAGGCAGGGCTGTGGGGGCTTTTTATGCTGGAGCAGCGGATTCTTGCCACCAAAGCGCTGACTCCGAGGAGAGCTGCGGGGGTCTGATTGGCTGAGGGCCAGGAGAACAATGGAAAGTAGGAGGAGAAGTCAGTTTGGCAAACGGTTTTGGTGCAGAGCCGTGTGAAGGAGTAGGGACATGTAAAGATAGGCCAAATTGAGTTTGCAACTCATGAACTTTGGGAAAGGCCTTTACATTAGGATATTGATTATTAATTGAGTATTTACATGAATGCTTTGTGAAATGGCTCTTGGTAAAGCTTAGTACTTTGGTTTGGGTAATGAATAAATTACTACTATTAGTTTTAATAAGCTTTAACTGTAAACTACAGTGTTACACAGCACAACTAGGTTGGGGGGGGGGGACGGAGTTTTAATGCACAGTTTGACTTTTGGTTGGCTTTGGGAACAGATCTTTACAAAATAATTCGCATTTAATTGAAGGAAATGCTAGAGGCAACATTCGGATGGTCACAGTCAGAGTTTGATGGAGATCTAAAGCAAAAATATTTACACAAAAATTCGTGTCCGTGAGAATGCCGATTTCGAATTGTTTCGGACTAATGGTAGCGTTTCAGGGGGCAAAAGAATATATAAAAAGGTTAAATAAACTAGCTTAGATGAATGCTATAACGCATTAATTAAATGGGAAGTTTAACTTTTGAGTTAAAAGACAGTTTTAGATCGTATTGGAAATTTTTCATAGGATTTGCTGCAGATAAATACAATAAAAAATATGACACTTAAAATGTCTGTATCCACATATATGTGAGGTTAAAGACCAATGAAGGAAGCCCCTCCTAATGCACAACTAAGCTAGTGTATGTGGGCTTTATGCCTAAAAGAAATAACGAAAGTGTAATACAAATGTACATTGAGTTATAATAATGGCGGCCGGAAATGATAAGTGCTGCGGTTAGTTTCGTGAGATTTTCAAATGTGGATTCTGAATCTTCTAGATGGAATTTTCAAATTCGGCTTTCCTCAAGAGGTAGATATTGTTTCAGGCTATTATGGGTTGAAGAGTTTGGCCGTTTCTGTCCATTATTTAAAAAGTGGCTGAGGTTTTAAAATCGAGGTTTTGGGCGCTCAAAAAAAAATCCACCCTGAATATTTTTATGGTTGGAGGCCAGGTATCCTCTCCAATCGTTTTTTTTCGGCGTACCGACATTACACGCCCCCAAACAGAGGATTTTACTCAGGGTTCCACTGAACTCTGAATAAAAGCTAAAACAGAAGGGTTAGTGCACACAAGATATGCCGAAAACAAGACTGCCAAGCCATGTAGCAAATAACACAAAATAAATCCATATTGAGCATTACTATCAATGAAAAATCCATCTCGGTTTTACGTTCATTCCAAAAGATTTTTAAGAATGATTTCGGGGTTCCATTTATCCAATTACGAATAAGATTGAGAGTTTTTCCATTCATTTTAAAATAAAATGAGATTACATTGGGATACTTAGTCCTATCCCGGGATCCTTTTACAAAAATTAAAATTACACTGTTTACAAAAATATTAAGTACGCCGTTTTGTATTTTTGGGGAACTAACGTTTTTGTGGCTAAGAAAACTTTAAGTAAAACTTAAAGTTAAGAACACTATTTTTGCTGCCATTAACTAAATACTGTCCGCGCTGCTTCGTGCAGGAAAATCGTACAAGTATTTGGAAAATGGGACAAAAGACAATTTAATCAAGAAACACAATAGAAATTACAAGGTTAATATTGTTGTTTCGTTATTACAAGTAAATGAGGCCATCTACTGCTCTGGTAATATGTCCCAGGCCGTTCTGCCTTTCCTCAAGTCTAGCTTTTTTTTATCCTGGTAAGCTGCGATCAAAACCGACGGACGCATAGCAATAAACCTAGCCTGCGATAGGGGTTAGAAAATTGTATACTGCGTGTACGTTTAGTTTAATGTTACCAAACAACTTGTTTACATGTTCAACTAACACTAAAGGGTTTGAGGTATTACCCACAACTTAAACATAACAATACAGCACTGGAAGGTATATGGATAAAAACGCAACAACCTTATAAAACAGGGCTATCCTTTATCTCCCAGGGGTAGACAGATATCTTTTTTTGGGAAGAAAGACATTTCGTACAAACTTAAAGAAGGGCCAGCCGGGAACAAGTTGCAACCTCCGTAGAATATTCCTAATGAATATTTAATTAGTGTCGTTACAATCTCTGTAATTATTCTCCCACAAAGGGAGATGTTGATAATGACAAGGAGCGTAAAAGCATTGGCACTTAAAATTTAGGTGTGAAGGCCAAAACGGGAATTAACTGGGAGTTGCTTTGGTTATGGATGTACTCCCAACGCCCATTTAACAAAATTAAAAATGCAGGTAAAAATAATTTTCAGTCAATTTGTACTGAAAATGAAGTGTTTAATATTTAAGAATATTTAAACAAAATATCTACTTAACGCGTCGGCGTTTAAGTGAAACTTGCCAGGTTTGTACTGAACAGTATAATCATAGTCTTGGAGGGTGAGGCTCCACCTACGCAATCTGGGGTTTTTGCCAGACATTTGCTTGAGCCAGTGAAGTGGGTTGTGATCTGATTCAATTATAAAATTTGTCCCATAGATGTAGGGCCGTAATTTAGCAACCGACCAGATCAGACAAGCACGCTCTTTTTCTGTCGTCGCATAATTCTGCTCACGGGCTGTCAGTTTACATGAAACGTAAAGACAGGGGTGTTCATCTTCACCAAACTCTTGCGAAAGCACGCAGCCATGCCACGGTCTGAACAATCGCATTGTAGAATGAAGGTTTGGTTGAAGTCGGGGCTCTTAGGACAGGAAACGTCACTAAGGCAGTTTTCAAAGTTTCAAAGGCATTTTGCTTTGAATCATCCCAAGAACCGGGATCAGGTGCATCCTTTTTCAGGGAATCTGTCAGGCATGCACAGATTTCTGAATAGTGGGGAATGTAGCGTTGGTAATAACCAACCAAACCAAGGAAGGAACGGACATTTTTCTTAGTTTGTGGCCGTGAGAATTTTTGAACAGCCAAAACCTTCACCTCTGAAGGAGTGTGAGGTTCATTGCCCACTTCGTGACCAAGAAAAGTAGGTTTGCTGCAAGCGATCTGCGATTTTTTGGCATTTACTGTTAACCCGGCATTCTTGACAGCAAAGAGAAAGTTAAAAACGTTTTCGAGATGTTGTTGCCACGTTTCGGCACCAACAGCGGTGTCATCTTGAAAAGGAGTGACATACTCCTCCATGCCACGAGTGACATTGTCCATAAGCTTTTGAAAGCAAAATGGAGCGTTCTTCATCCCCATATTCATCATAAGGGGAACAAACTTCCCAATGGGGGTTGTGATAGTGGCGGCCATTGAGGCCTGTGGCGTCAAGCGCACTTGCCAAAATCCACGGTTTAGGTAAAAAATGGAAATGTATTTCCACTTAGCTGCACGCTCAATACATTCTTCAATGTTGGGAATTGGGTAATCCTTGGTTACCGTATTGTTGTTCAGCTCTCTGTAGTCGGCTACAGGACGTGGGCTAGCGTCTTCTTTTTGTACAATAATCATGGGGGATCCATGAGGGGAATCCGTTTCCACAATTAAGCCCAGATCTAACATACGTTTGATCTCTGTAACTATCAAGTCACGTTCGAACTTGGCATGCCTGTAATATTTACAAGGCTTAACCTGGGTGTCAATTAATTCCACATTGTGGGTGACAATGTCGGTACGACCCGGCAGAGTAGAGAAAACGCCGTCCACCTGGTCAAAGACTTTAAGCAAGTCGAAATTTTATGACTGACAAATCACCTGTCTTTTTGAAAAAACTCATGGCTTCTCTGGAATTGAGATGGCCATCACCAGGTTTGCTGGACTAAACATGGTCGTGGTGAGTAAACTCACATTCGTCATTGTAAGAGTGATTACTTGACCATTCCCTAGGCAGATAGGGTTTTACCAAGTTGATGTGGTAGATGGTTTTCCGTTTGGAACCAAACGATTTCTTAATCAGGTTATTAGTGTCTGACAATCGTTTTACAACATCACAGGGTCCATCCCAATAAATTTTTAATTTATTGGCTCTGTCAGGTTTAAGGACTAGAACCTTGTCACCTTCTTTGAACTTACGTTCAACTGCCTTGCGATCATAGTAGGTCTTGTTCTTCAGTTGGCTCTTCACAATATTTTCTTGTGAGAGTTCCCGTGAGTATTTGAATCTCTGAAATAAATTCAGGATGTACTCAGGGACGGATGGGTGGACGTCGGGTTCAACCCATTGGCTTTTGATAAGCTCGAGAGGGCCTTTTAAATTTCGGCCATACACCATTTCGGCCATACAGCAGATGAAAAACCAGTACTCTCATGTGGAGCAGTACGTAGTGCAAACATTGCACCGGGGAGGCATCTTTCCCAGTCTTGGGGATGATCGTGGCAAACCGGTCTTGGCACTGCCTTGAGGATTCTGTGAAAACGCTCCATGCTGTTGGACTGTGGATAATTCACACTTGAATTAACACATTTAAATCCGCACTTTTCAAGGAATAAAGTGGTGTGCTCTGATACGAAAGTTGAGCCTAAATCCGATTGTAATTCGGAGGGGAAGTCTAACCTCGAGAAGATGCTGAGGAGAGCATCTACAACATTTTTGACTATTGGCCTCGGGAAACTTTGTTGCCGGATCAAAAAGAGATAGAATATATTTAAAACCATCTCGACTAGAGGGTCTGATGGGGCCAACAATGTCGATATTAAAACGATTAAAGGGCTCCCCATTCATGGGCACAAGCACCATAGGGGCAACAAACTTCTGTCCAGTTTTACTGTTTTTCTGGCATGTTAGACAAGTCAAAACAAATTGCTCAATGTCGTTAAAACATTTGGACCAGTAAAAATTTGTAAGCACTCTTCCTTCGTTTTGGAACGCCCAAGATGGCCAGTGCTTAGAACCAAATTTCTACACTCCTGGGGAAGAACTAGTTGCCTGTTTATTAGCGGCCCTCCCTCAGGTCGAAAAGGTTTGCAAAAAAGCAAATCATGATCAATGAAAAACAACTTGTTCTCATCTTGCTGGCTTTCAGGGAGCTCAGCATACTTCCAGCATAATTGTAAAGTTGGGCATTAACTCTGGAGTTTTAAAAACTCGGGTTTGTCAATGTTAAGTAGTTTTATGAACTGCTCAGTTTGTGGGCCTAAAATAGCCGAGTCCAAATTGTCTTGTTTGGGACTAACAAAACCATCTGTTACTGCTCGTGGAGTAACCTCACTTAAGTCTCTTTCTGACTCCTCGCTATCAGTTGCGCTCTCACGGTAATTAGGGCGTAAGAGGGGAAGCTGATTGTTGGCACACGCCTGTGCACGCGTGACCGCGTTCACGTAAATGGGGAGGGAAAAGAGACCTTTCTTCTCTAACACATTCTGGGAGGGAACTCCTAAAAGCATCTGGAAGTGGGGTCCGACGTGGTCAGATACTAAGGCTTCCGTTTGAATGACTCCATAGGGATTTTGAACCTCAATTAAGGCAATAGCATGAGCTGTCGTCTTATCGGTGAGTGCATTATGACAATGCGTGTACTCGCCAGTGAATTGATCTGGTTTTACGAGTTCACGTGCAATTACATCGTGAGTGGACCCGGTGTCTCGCAAAACAAGGCACTTAGTGCCGTTGACTGACCATTCATGGAATGTGTTTAGATAAAACAAGTTCGGGTGGGGCATGATTGATAAAATTACAATCAGATGGCAATCTATGCGTCTGTGTCCGGATTTTTTGCAATAGAAGCAGGTGCCATCGCCAATAAAATGTGGTTTGTCGAACTCACGGTTTGAGTAGTTGTTGGTGGCTGAGTCCCCACCTGTGGTGTCAGTTTTCACCTCGGCGGTACCAGCTGGTTTAGCCGCCCTGTTGTGGTTACGATTATGTTTACCACGTTGGTTGTTGGAAGGTTTAGAACCTTGGGCTGTCGTAGCAGCAGTGGATTGTGCTTTGACAGGTTGACAAGCAGCGTCACTAGAGATCTCCTTATTTCGAGTAGTGAATTCATCACATAACTTGGCCGCTTCGGCTAAAGTGCCTAACTTAATTTGGTCAGGCATCCACTTTCTAAGATGGGTTTGGCAAGCTTTATAAAATTGCTCCAAAAGCATAAGATTGACAAGTTTATCATAGTCCCGGTTAACCTTAGCCAAAGCTAACCAACGAGTGAAAAGAGTTTCCAATTGAAATGCGTAATCGTGATACTGCATTTGTGGTTCTTTTTCGAGTGAATGAAATTGTGATTGTAGAGACTCTATAGTCTGGACAAAACGGGCAAGTAATTTAACTTTTAACTACTTCGTAGTCCTGCATTTCTGTGTCAGAAAGCTGATCACAAACTTCAAATAGTACCTCTCCCATGAGGGGTTGTAAACCGGTTGTCCATTGATCTTTAGGAATTTTTTTACTAATCATAGTTCTTTCAGAAATCTTAAGAAAACTGTTAATTTCAGTCTTTGGTGTCCACCTATTTACAAGACGAACTACGTCTGCAATTTTACCATGTTTTGCAACTGGATTTGGCGGAGCTGAGGGAGCGCCGTTAGCTCCATTTGGAGCAGGGTTAAGATCTAAGGTAGCAGCATTTAGCTTAGCTATTTCTAGCTGCTTGTCAAGTTTAGCTAATTCCATAGCACTTGCACGATCACTAATTTGGGCCTCTCGGTCTCGAATGTGAGCTTCTTGATCCTTAAGGGCTAATTCATGAGCACGACGTTTATCTGCGTCCGCTACTTCAAGAGCTCTTAATTTAAGAGGGAGTGCAACCCCTTTGGTTATCTCAATTCTGTCTACTAGATGGCGCTAGGGTGAACAACGTATTTCAGTTACGATCGTAGTTCCACTTTTTGTCAGTTATTTTCCAACGGAATAGTGTCATTCTTGTTTCTAATGAAAGAATCGTCTTGTCTAGCGAAGTGTGGAGGCAAAATTATCTAAAATATATTTTTGTACTTTGGAGCAATATTTTAAGGTTGGCTAATGAAAGATAAATAAAAACTGTAAACGTGATTTCCATCCGATATCTAGGAATTAAATCCTTTTCCTCATTAAAAAAGTGTTACCGATTTAAAATTAAACAACAAAATACCATAATATGCAGGTGTTGTGTGAAAAAATCGTACTTACTCTAATCGGATTCGAACGCAGAACAGGTGTTACGAGGCATGTTGACAAAGAAGGGCTGGGTAGCAGTGCCAATGCTCGTCAGATCCGTGCGTTCGGAAATCTGAGCCAAATGACGTATCATATATGTATAGCATGCTATCGACGTAAATTGTGGCATAATAATTCATTGATAAATTTTGCAGCCAAATACCCATCTTTGCCGTTCTTGGATTGCATTAGTTGCCCGAAAGAGTGGGAACACTAGAAAGTAATAGTACGTTTATGTTCTTGTACCGTGAAACCTGGATAAAAACAAAACCTTGTTCAAAAATGATTTATAAAGGCAGAAAATGGCGCAAAAAATTCCAAAATGCAGTTCTGTGTATTTATTACTTATAATGTATTATTTGTTTCCAGCTGGGGAAGTATGTACCAAACCCCCCCCCTGCTCACCTAATTCCATAGTTTGTCAGTTCCACACTCCCGACTGATTTGCCATTTTGGAATAATTGTCATTCCTCCCCCCCCCCCCGACAATTCCCCGCTTCCGAATAATTGTCATCCCTCCCCACAATAATTCTCCGCTACCGAATAACTGTCGTTCCCCCGCCCCCGTTAATTCCCCGTTTCCGATTAAATGTCATTCCCCCCCCCCCTCGCTTTCGCTTCCGTAATTACGCCTCTGCTTAATATTGACGTAATGTTTGTTTGGTTCAGGCACATCATATTGAAATCCAGCGGATACAGTAAAAAATAACGCACGACACCTATCCGACCTGGAGATACTACTAGACGAGAATGTTTTTTTTCCCCATCTGATGGTATTTAATTTTCACTCTAACGGGAATGTTTTCTATCTAATTCTAAGCGCAGGATTTTTCTTCAATCTGGTGGGAATTTTACTTATACATAAAGGGAATTTCCCCCATGTTATTAGAATGCCTTTCATTATTAGTTACTAATGCTAAGAACGTTATTTCAAACGCGCTTTAGAGCAGCCTAGCCAAAAATACAGCTGCGAATGCTATACCACGGCTACGGGTGACGGCGGAGCCTCTCCTCCCTCCCGACTCTCTTTCTCTCCGAGACTTAGCTTTGTTTTGTACTCGTTTCGTAAACGCTTCTTTTAGCGTACTTCTTTTCCCTACTGGCCTTTTTTCCCCAGACCTTTTTACGACTTTCATTATATTGTGACCGAAGCTGCAGGAATGCACAGGGAACAACAGTACTTTACCAAAACTAAACACGTATTAACAAATTCAAAAATATGTAAAATCTACTTCGGATTAGAAAGAAAAAAGAGTGAGGAGAGATATTCTACAAATCAAAGGGGAGGGTAGCCAGTCAGATAACCAGTCATGGAGTGATTAGCTTTCTACAACTTCATAATTTTACAACTGAGGAAGAAAATGGGTCGAAAAGCACATCAATCCACACCATACCCATCGAAATCAAAAATAAAGTCGATCTCTGGTATAAAATAGAATTTGTCACGGGATTTGTTTTCCGTATATAACTGGAATGTTTTTAAAATTGTAATGCTATGTAAAGATATAACCAAACTCAAACCATTTGCCATAAAAAAAGAAATCATCGAAAGCGTAGCGCAGGTACCGTGGACGCTTCCCTTCCTCCGGCGCTGCCAGCGGACGCTTGCTTCCCTCTGGGACCCCTGAAAGTGAAAGTGTACCGGAGGGGGTCGGGGTCTCCCGATTCGTGCGTTCCCCAATCAAAACTGCCAAAAACTCACTTCCGGAATACGCAAAGAATAAACCTCTGGCAGTATTCAGTCAGAACTGTAGAGCGGCACGCTGTGCGCAGATTTCCTTTTTTGTAGTACTCTGTTTTAGTTTCGTAGCAACTGCATCGAAATACAGGTTTACCTCACTAATAAAATCGTAAGCTAAAATTAAAGCTATTCCGTGGATTACTTTCTTCCTTTGGATTTTATATCCTCTTGATTTTCTTTATTTGGTTTTATTTTCCTGGATTTTCTTTGCCATTTAGCCACGTAACGAACTGATCCACAGTCCTCGGCACAAAATACTATAGTTGCGCCAGACAGACAAAACATGAAAGCATACAAAAAACATGCTCCAACTTTGTGATTGAGCCTCTATGGATTGGATAGCCAGAACTTTTTTTATTAAATAGAATAACAATTCTATCTGATGGGAAAATAAAACCTTTATCTGGTGTGAAGAAATTTCCATCTGATGGGTAAAATTTTATCTGATGGGTGCACACATTTTTAGTAGGGTGGATGTTCGCTCATGTCGACCTGATGGGTTTTCGGTCTGATGCGAGGTCAGAGAATCTTCATATTTGTGTGGGTTTGGATTTTCTTTGTAGTTTGGTTAGGAAGTGTTTTGTGTGTTTTTGCATTGTTTTGTTTTATCTCGCAACCCAAAACAACAAATCCTGAATAAAACCTAAACAAATTTCAGGTAGGTAATAAGGTTTCTGGCAGGCCCACTAAAATAGGTCTACTGGCATTGTATTATTGTCAGTAAGCTTTATTGAGTTTATAGGTACTGATACGTTCTTTGATATACGAAGGGTTTGTGGTTTGTAGGGCTGGCGGAGAGAGTGGTGGTGGGGGGGGGGGGCTGCTTTTTTAATTTGAATGTGTGGAAGGGCAAGTGGGGGCATTCTATCGGAGAGCGGGGCATCGAAACTTTGTGAATCATACTATGTCTTTCCATTTCACCGAAAGTCCTGATTAAAATTCTGCGAAAAGGGAATTCCCATTTTGCCAAATCCCATTTCGCAAAATCAAAATACTCTTTAAAAACATAGTATTGTTGAAGTTAAAGAAGCATTCCTAACTGAAAGGAATTTGCAATTTGCTGAGGTTTCTGATGTTATGTTTAGCTGCAGCAAGCGCAGCAGCGCAAGCGAGGCACGTAATTTCATTTGAAAATGAATATTCGCCAAAACAGGAGTCGGCGAAACGGGAATTCCCGTTATGCCGAAAATTAAGACACTGATTAAAAATCGGTGAAACGGCTATCCGATCTCAAATTTGATACCCCCACCCCCTCCCCACTTTCGAAAATATTGACTGGTCCCTGAAACCAGGGAGAATGAACTACAGAGCAAAATGTCGCAGAAAAAATGAGAACGGAAATAAAAAGGCGAAGGTAAAAAACACAAATAAAACCATATCGTCTAAAAAGGATCGCGAAAGCCACTCACGCAAAAAGAGCCGCGGGAATGTGTAATTGATATATAGGACTACTCTCCCATTTTTTGATTTGTAGAGCATCCTGCCTCATACTCACTTTTTTGTTCTAATCTTATTACACTAAACTACCTGTGTTACAAATTTCAGATATATTTTTTTTTCGATTTATAATTTTTTGATGTATAGTAGTTTGGGTGAAGTGCTAGAGCAATGGAGCGCAATCTAAGTCAATATTTGGAAGCACAACGACGTGTAACTGCAATACTAAAGACAGTTTTACGTCGATCACGTGAAACGTCATTTTGCTCAGATTTCCGAACGCACGGATCTGACGAGCGTTGGCACTGCTATCCAGCCCTTCTTTGTGAACATGCGTCGTCACAGTTAACACCTGTTCTGCGTTCGAATCCGATTAGAGTAGGTACGATTTTTTCAAACAATACCTGCATTTTATGGTATTTTGTTGTTTAGTTTTAAATCAGTAACACTTTTTTAATGAGGGAAAGGATTTAATTCCTAGATATCGGATGGAAATCACGTTTACAGTTTTTATTTATCTTTCAATCAGCCAACCTTAAAATATTGCTCCAAAGTACAAAAATATATTTTAGATAATTTTGCCTCCACACTTCGCTAGACAAGACGATTCTCTTTCATTAGAAACAAGAATGACACTATTCCGTTGGAAAATAACTGAGAAAAAGTGGAACTACGATCGTAACTGAAATACGTTGTAGACCCTAGCGCCATCTAGTAGACAGAATTGAGATAAGCAAAGGGGTTGCACTCCCTCTTAAGTTCTTCTGCTTTAAGAAAGAGTTCATTTTCTTTAGCTGCAAGTTCTTTTTTGGCAAAAATAGCAGCTTCTCTCCTTTCGATAGCGCTTGCTAGTGCATCGGAGAGTTCAACTAAGTCAAGTTTACCATCTTCGAGGGCTGCTTGTAAGGCCGCCCGCGCACTGAGCGACTTGGCCGCACGGCCAGGTTGCTGCAGCCAATGAAAATGCTTAGTGCATGGTTTTACATAAACGGTAAGCATTCTCATTGGCTGCAGCGACCTGGCCGCGCGGCCAAGCCGCTCAGTGCATGGGTGGCCTTAGATTGTCTGGGATTCGGCTCTAGAATCACTAACGGCAAAGCCTAAGTTTAAACAAGCCTTTTTTAAGTCTTTGTTTTGTAAATCACGAATGATTTCTTCGAGTTCTTCTATTTCGGACATTTTCAATTTTTTAACGTTATACTGGTTTCAAAAATAAAGCTTTTATAAATGAAACAAAACTAAATGCAGCTGCATAATAATTTTACGTTAATTTTGAGCAGAGCAAATTAATTAAAAAACTTCTCTCCCAAATCCAGTAAGGTTTGCACATAAAAATTCACTTTCAAGGACCCCTAGCACTCTGGTATGTGAATAGCTAAAATGCATAAATGCTCCTAACTACAACACTCGACTTGGCAGCCTCTAGGCATATCCTATGCACACTTACCCAATTTTGTACAATCGCTGTACGGTCAGTCAGTCCTTCCGGTTTCCACCGTTGTACTAGAAGTCCTGCACTGATTGTTGAAGTAGAACGTCTTTGGCGGTCTATTCCACTGGGATCTTGGTGGGCACACACAAAATCCAATAAATGGCTGTACTGGAGCACCTGGTGCCTGTGCGGACGGCTTCTCCTACAGCATCGGGTTTGGTTGAGACATCTCACGGCTGGTGGGCGTCTCAAGTGAAGCATCAACTGTTGCCTCCTGGCGCCGGCAGTTGTTGGAGCTGCTAGCCGGTGTTTGTACTTGTTTTATAACGGCAGTACAACTTCTGCTTCGTGATCGTTTTGTTGAGACCACAGACGTCTAGTTGGAAGTGCCTTGCATCCTTCTACGAACTTGGGTTAGTAGTATAGCAGGGGAGAAACGCTTGACGGGAACAGCACCTGTTCATCCCACCACTGCCACCAGTTGTAAGTGCGGACGCTATGGCGGCTGAGGTGCTTGTAACGCCCCCGGTTTCCTTGGTTGACACAGAGTTTCAGTTTAGGGTTTAGCGGTGATTATATCGACTTTTACGGCATAAGCACAGTTTGGGCTACTGTCCCAGCATGGGCAATGAAGCGTCGGGGTCCTAATTAAAGGGGCCTAACCATAACACTACTGGTAATCACTGCCACCGATGGTGGAATTTAACTGTTTAACGGAGAATAAAAGCTAAAAGTGGGCAACATAGTTACTTTACACTCAAACAATTAATCGGCTAGTAAACGAACTGAAGTTTAGAACTCCTGGTTTTATTTTGACAACAGTAAAATATAAAGGGTACTTTACATTTAACTTTCACTAGTTCAGCTTTAAGGTTCACTACATCAGCGTGTGAATAAAAGTATTAAAAGCAACAAAGCTTGAATTTACAACATGTAATTCACAATTCAGACAAAACAACACTTGTGTTTTGAATAAGTTTCAAATTTTCAGATTAGAAAAAGTAATCCTGAGTGCTCCCGCAGACACCCGCAAGACTGAACAGCTTCAGCTGGTTACAATCTATCTGACAATATTTTTCAACTTCCTAGATGATCAACCGTCCACAGTTATGTTTCTA
>JAHWFP010040499.1:0-20301 GCA_023313725.1 Lithobius niger
GCTCGTTAAACCCTTTGAACCCTTTGAACTTAAACATAGGGTTACTTGCTTACTGAATGCCTGATTTCTCAGGGCTTTTTTTTAGCTTTAACTCAAACATACGCATGCTACTTTTCCGGTGGTGCACCAAAATGGAAATGTCACGGGGCGGCGTTATCGGGGGGTGCGGGACAGGGTGGCAGGGCAAGTGTGTGTGGCGGGCAATGCGTGCTACCGAAGTGAATTGTTTCAAAGGATTAACTTAAACATGGGATTACTTGCTTACTGAATGTTGGATTTCTCAGTGATAGGTTTTTTTTAGCCTTCAGTCAAACTCACGCCAGCGACTTTTCCGGGGCTGCACCAAAGGGAGAATGTCACGGGGCGACGTTTTTGGGGAGGGAGAGACGGGCAAGCGTGTATGGGGGGACAGGTAGGCGAATCCGGGAGGGGGCAGGAGTGTTGGGATTGGGGGTTAAAGTAATTTTGGGGGAGATGGCATAATTATGTGGGAGCAATTCACATGTTCGGTTTTCGGTTTGATAAATTTAAAACCAAAGACCAAACACCTGGAGGAAAGCGGGGGGGGGGGGGGGGTGCGCAGCATGCGCACGGGCACAACTAGTCTTACATTATAAACCAAAGTCTCATAGCAGAAATGAAGCAGCCGTAACGACCCCCGGAAGGGGAACAATGAAAATGTGCGAGTTTGTCAATTCTTTGGCATGAAGTTGAAACTGGGACGTTGTTGCCCTGAAAAGAAGTTGAAATTGACACATTGTTGCCTCGACTAACAATTGGCGCCTGGGAATCTGGCTGTTGCAGACATAGGGCCTTAGGGCTTCGGGCAGATGACCAGGAGTGGTTAACGCTCGTTAAACCCTTCAAACCCTTCAATTGGCTTCTAACTAATCACCGTGGTAATCTCAAGGGGAGTGGGTAGAAGGTGGACATTAAATAGCATTAGTAGTATTTTTTCTTCATTTATTTACTAACTGTGTCACGAAGCATAAAATGTTTTAGTTTGCGTGACGACTTTAACAATACAATAAAATTAAGAGTTAATGTAAGGCTTAACTGACAACGAACATTTTTTTCGTATTATATCTCTGCTATTTTGTAATATTTTAAAACCAAATAGATAGATATTTAAATAATAAATCACTAGGCAGACTGTTTGCTTTGTTAGGTACATATTCCTTGTACGACTTAGTAAAGAAGCACATCAAAATTTATTAAATTCTGTTGGATCAGATAGTAAAGCTGGGCCTCAGCTAGAATCGCGAAACTGTAGTGCTTGTCTTGCTGTTGGGGTACAAACATCTTTATGCATCGCTTTCTGCAGAACAAATCATTTGCTCTATTTGAGCTACATTGTTTTGGCAGTTACAATGGTTTTAATACGTTAATGGATTTTCCAGTGGTTGATACAGCAGCAAGGCTTTACGTGGACTAAACACTACATTGCGGCATCTGAAACCTTATACAAAAGATTATTCGTCTTGCTTTCCTGCTTTGACTTCGGTTGATATAAACCTTACTTTCAACATCAAACAAGTTCTTTTTTTGTTTTCTAATTATTACACACTTGGCGTCGTACTCGCTCTCTCTTTATTTCTTCAAGTTAAAACTTAAAATTACTTTTAGTTTCAATAAATTATTAACAATAAATCAGAAAGTAAATTATTCAATGAGTAAGAAAGTGATCAACAATGATTGGCCTTACACAAATACTATAGACGGGTTAGTTAACGAAAGAAAGACAGGTCAACTGCCTTGACTGTGACTCTAACCCAAGACATTCGGTTTATTATCCAGTTATTCTAACCACTGCGCTAATGGGGCGGAACCGGTGACAGGCGCTGGCCAAGCTTACAAGCTGGTGATGTAAAAGCCACTAACATGCAACAAGGAGTGAGTAATTTTATTTTTTCCGGCCAACAACATTACGATCCTGTATCATTAAAAACGTTCAGTGTGTTTCTTTATTTGTGTTCCCCTCTACTTTCTCGAAATAGTGGCGTCTAAAATTGGAGAAAAGTGTCGGAAAAGGAGATATTTCTTAGAAATTAAGAGGGCGGCGCGTTTTGGCGATAAACGCGTTTGAAATACGAAAAAAACAATGGTCGCACTGTTGCAGGACGTCATACATTATAACTGAGCAAAAAACATAGAGCTCGTATCCCCATACTCACAGCCGTGAAGGACACGAATAAAAACGGATTAGAGTTCACTCGAACGCAACGAACTGTAATTTGAACTCCAATACCAGGGAACAAGGACTGTTTTTGATCAATGGTTATGCCAGAAAGAAAGCAGTTTATGTTTGAAAAGTTTAATGTTTCGTGTTTAGGCATGCACGCATAATTTCTGTATTATACAGCCTTTTTTAAGTTTGTCTGTGTTTGTTGTTTCATATATTAAGTCTGTTTCGTGTGAGTGGGTATATGTGTATTTTGAGTGCATTTATAATTTGTGAAACCAGCAGACTCCTAGTTCAGGCAGTTTTTTGCCTGTGTTTATGTTTGAAGGTCGCTTGAGGTGGTTATTTCTAGTTCGTTTGAGTAATTACGTATTCATTTTGTGTATGCATTTTTATCTTTCAATTTTGTATCGTTTAGCTGTTTATGGCGTCTATTTTGTGTGTGTTTGTAAGTTTACGTTTTGCGAATTGGAGTTCAAATTATAGTTGGTTGCGTTCGAGTGAACTCTAATCCGTTTTTATTCATGTACCTTCACGGCTGTGAGTATGGAGATACGAGATCTAATGTTTTTTTTTTCTAAACGGCAAAGCCGTTTTTTGCTCAGTTAATTTGTTGCTTTTTTTCGCTTCATTTTTATTGTAATTTATACGGTCTGATAGTCTATGATGTGTCCTCTGTCTACTGATTTTTGTTTTCGAAAAAAACAGAACACTAAAAATGCATATTTATGTTCAGGTTCCGCCCAAAGTTTGTCCCATGATTATTATTTGATGGCAACACATTAGCGTGTGTCTAGATTTAGCATGTTGCTTCTTGATGACTAGTTGCTTCTGAATTGTTGCAATCTCTTGGCAAACAATCGCGGAAACAATTCAACTAGCTTCCCGAAGCCCGCATTGAAAAAATAAATTAAGACCATTTAATTTTGGTTCTCCACGAACTAGTAAAGGGTCAAAGGGTTTAACGAGCTAGCTAACTCAAACAACAACAATGTTACTTTCCCTATGCCCAACCATTGTTGCATCTTGTTCGAGTGAGCGATACTCCTGGTCACTGGACTCCTGGTCACACTGGGTGTTTCGGGAATGAATTGGCTGATGAGCTCGCTAGACGTGGGATGAGAGACGGAGTAGTCCTGTTACATTCCCAGTTACCCCTAAAGATCTTTATCCAGTTCTGAGGAGCCTGGCCTTACAGGAGTGGCAAGAGGACTGGGATTTCTGCGTAGTGGGTGAGACGTTGTATGACATCCATCCCACAGTGTCTGTGCCCCGTACTCTGGATTGCCTCGCGAGAAGGGATGCCACGGTGCTGTCAAGATTACGGACTGGACACATCATGTTGCGGACGCATGCGTTCAGGTTGGGGTGGGCCACCACACCAACCTGTGCCTGCGGCACTGATACTGAAACCGTTTCTCACTTTTTGTTTGTGTGTCACAGTTGGGCGGCTTATCGTGGGCCCTCCACGCAGAACTGGGACGCGGATCTGGAAGAGGTTCTTGGTGTACCCCCGCACATTTCTGGTACCTCAGCTCTAAGGCAGGTTCTTCGGTTCTGTAAGATGACCGGACGTTTTAATTAGTTTTTCAAAATGTAATTCGAAGGTATTCAAGATGAGTGTGCACAGGATATTGCTATGGTTATCTGGATTAGGTATAAGTTTAGAATTAAGCTATAGTAGAGTGTATGACTGCACAGGTCCTGTAGACTCTCAATAAATCTAATCTGTAAACTGTGAGCGATATTGTGCACCTCGCCTATTGTTACCCTATTGTTACATGTTGCAGCATTGTAACATTTTGACATTGTTAGCCGCTCCGCCGCCTCCTCCTCCTGTCCAATTTTCTGAAATTCTCGTGCGCAAACGAACTCTAATATAGGCAGGCCGTGTGTATAAGGCAACGTCTCTTAGCAAAAACGACGACAACGACCCGTACAATGAACACGGCCGAGTGTGCCAATTCTTTGGTCAGAAGTTGAAACTGGTACCTTGCCTTGAAAGTTGAATTTAGCACATTGTTGCCTCGACTAACAGTTTGATCCTGGCGGTCATCTCAGAGGCAGGTGTTAAATGACGTCACGCGCGAAGGACAGTTATTGCCTTAAAAAGTTGAAATTGGCACACTGTTGCCTCGTCTAACAATTTGCGCTGCGCGGGCATCTCAGTGGCAAGTCTTAAATCACGTCACCCACGAAGGACAGTTATTTTTCCCACGGTATCGCTTAAGCTAAAGCGATAAACTGGGAGTGGGGGTGGGGGGGTTGAACGGGGGAATGCCCGTGTGTGGTGGAAAGGGGAAGTACGTTCAGACAACAACGAGCGAAAAGTGGGAAACACCCACGGGCGAAACAAAACCCTGGTCAAAGCCGACCACGACTGCAAGTTATACAACAAAACTATTGAACTCAAAACTCAAAAGAGTAAGCCTAACCTGTTTATGAAAGTAATGCAGATGGAAATTTGTATAAAGCATACTAGTTGCGAAAGATAAATTTCAGATTTAAATTTTTAACGAATTTTCTAGAGTGAATGCCATTACGCATTGATATTTTGGAAACAAGAGTTGCAAGAACGCTATCTCACCCCAAAAGTTACACGTGGAGGGGAGGGGGCGTGTGGGGAATTGGGTTCCAGGTTCGCCTATATATCAAAACCAATCATTATCATAATTACACCACACTTTATTTCATTTATACACTTATTCGTAACCACTTCCGTTGCCTGAAGTAAATTAAAGGTACACCCGGTCTGCCTTATAACAGCCACGCGAAGATCGCCAACCGCGCATTTACGAGCGCTAAGTTCGGCTGGGGTGGTAGCTGCGTTTCTCGCAGCGAGGATCGTAGCTGCTGTCTAGGTTGGCTTTGGGAATAGTACACGAGGCAGCATCAAGTTAAAGATTGTGTCGTCACAAACCGGAATGATTCTCGTATTTTAACATCACATTTTATAATTTTCTAGGCTAGTGTCTTATAATTCTGCTTCGGCGATATATTGGAATAATTAATTTTAATTTTTGCCGCATTAGTCTTTTAGATTTTGATCTCATGGTAATTATTAGAAAATTAGTATCATGCACATACAGAGATGAAACGTCATGATTATTGTAAGCGCGCAAAGCGTCATATGCTGCGGAAAGCAGTAGATAAAGTTAACAATTATTCAACAGAAAATCTCCTAGGCGCCAAATTTTAAAACGGATTTTTACCAAGGGATTGACTAAAGGTAAGTAAATAGATATTTGGGGCCGTACTTGATGTGGTGGATCGAGAAAAATGGCGCTTGAAGGTATAATTAGTAATGTGCAAATTAAAGTGCGGTTAAGTCCATTTTATTTATTATTTTTATTCTTGTGCTTTGTGTTTTTACGTTTTCGTGAATTTTAAAGTGTTTAACTTACTCTGCCTTCTTTGTCGTATTTTTTAAAATTTGTATTGCTTGATAACGAAGTGGGGATTGCCTCGAAACGTTGCCAATTGTGAATTGTATGTGCACTCGACTGGCGATATTTTTTATTGTAAATTATTATACAACGCTTGCTACGCGTGTGGAATTCTTTACATTCCGGGCCTAGTCGACACGAAGAAGAAACGACGAGAAATCAAATTGTATGGGTTTATGTTATCGTACAATACACATGCAATAATAAAAGAATATTGTTTTATTAAATTAAATCAAATCACCGTAAACTAGGCTGACATCCTTTAAGGCCAGGTTCTTCTGTGATGATTTCTGTTCTGTTCAACGTGTTTAAGTCTCAATTCGGCACTCAGTTCTCTGTGTTTTAATTATTTTGTGCTGGATTGATAAGGTGTCATCAAAGTCGAGGTTGGACTGATGCCATGCTTTTTTATGTTTCCAGTCCTATTTCTAACCAAAAAACAAGCGGCTGCAGCGACTGCCTAGTCGCGCAGGTCTTCTGTATAGTTCCTCCACTTGCAATCTTGAGGAGCGCACCTCTATCACGCACCAACAGCTATCTCTGCTATACTAATCTAAAAGCAATAAACATGACAAGTGCCGGTAAAATGTGTTAGCTTTTAGGCCTATTAACATTTTAGGCTTAATTTTCATCTCTTATGCCTAATTTTAACGAGCAGTTTTAATTTCGTAAGTGCAGCTAACGGAGATTTGGATTGTATAGTAAGCATATTCATTTTTGCAACACGGTGCGCCTTCGGCCACACAACGTAACGCACAACGTAGCCTATATAGATCAGTGGTAGTATAGGGAAGTGACGAGAGAGACGCTGTTGATGAAGCCAACAGCGACTCGTAGCAACTTGATGTTGCCGTGGTAACATGATTTTAGGCCTAATTTTCATTTTTTAGGCCCAATTTTTTAAAATGCAGTTTTAATTTCGTAAGTAGCAGATAGGCCTAATGGAGAATTTGGTTCGACGGTAAGCCTATTCATTCATGCAACGAGACTATTGTAGACGAAGCTAAAACCCATTTGATTTTATTGCGTGTTATCTTAGGATTTTAATTCGACGATCAAACGTTTTTATTTAATTTAGTTACGTCGAAGAAGTCTGTTAGCTATAAGGAAGTAATGACGTTTTAATTTACCATGTTATTTAACTAACTTCTCACACTGAATCTAACGATGTAAACCGTGGTCGTCTCTATCTTGTACCGTTGCGAAGTTGAAAATAGCGACGGACGGACGGACAAAGTCGTTGCAATAGTCCTCTCAGCCGGTACGGCTGTACAGAAGACTGAAATGGTAAAATGAAATGCGACCAATGTTAAGAGCAAAAAGCTTGGTTATTTAAATCCAAAATTTCGTTAACCTCAAGGGGCACACAACGTTACTCATGTTGCTTTTGTGACATCCTGAAGGGGGAAATCCAAAGAAGAAACTTAAGGAAGATGAGCCCCACTAAACGAAAGGCAAAGAAAGAGGAGGAACTTAAAACCTGGGATTGGAGAAAAGTCACGTCTATGAGCTTGTCTAGAAAACACTTTTACATCCTGGGATATAGAACGAAAGGGTTTTGAACAGACAACCCCAAAGAGGGAACGAAAGAGTTAAGTGGTGGGGAAGAAGCAGTGCTAAAGTAAAACATGGTGGCGCGTCAATAAACGAAAGAGGGGGTCGAACAATGAGGCGATCAACGCCTCGAGCCTTCGAATGACACCTACCCACTTCACAGCAAGAAGGTCATTGTTGGCCGATTTTGCTTTCTCTTGACAATCGAAGAGTTTATTTTGTTATTCGATGGTCAACACATACAAATTTTCTTACAGCTGTTTCAGGGTTTGCGGATAAAGGAAGGTGATGATGAGTGAAGAAGAGTCACGAGCCAACAAGTTCGAGAGGCACAGGTGCGAGCTTTGAATCTGTTTCTCATTTACCAAACAATGAAGAGTTTTTAATCCTTCTGGACATCTTCGCTTGTCAGTGTGTCAACCAGCGATCAGTAAGTTGACACGAAAGTAGACAAGGAACACGTGCGCTTAGGAAGAAATCGTCCCTTCCAATTGTAGCATACTTTCAGTGACGTGGCTACGTTAGGAGGGGGTCGGTGGCAAATTAGTCCTTCGCCCCCCCCCCCCCCCACCTCCCATCCTCAATATACAGGATGGCTCATAAAAAAACCACGAGCTGAAAAATTTCTAAGTCCAGACTTTTTTCTATTATTATAAAAAAAAATGTATTATAGTAAAAGCAAGGACCACTGTTTCGTACTCCCGTCAAGGGAGTATTTTCATTTTTTTTTGTAAACTTTAAAAAATGTTTGGACTGAAAAATTGTTCAGTTCGTGAGTTTTTTATGGGTTACCAAACTTTTTTAATGATAGGGGATAAACAGACAGTTTTTAAAATACAGTTGACATCAAATTAAAGAACTTGTTAAAAAAGCCTCTTTTTTAATGTAAATATTTTTTTCTTCGGGGGGGGGGGGGGGGCCTTGAGGCCACCTGTAGCTACGCCGTTCCCTATTTTATTATTTCCTAGTTGAGAAGCGTGCCTTTCAATGAGTAAATACGGGAGTCATTTGCAAATGGAATTAATGCGCCAACTTACCAATAGGACGCATTCAAACATTTTTAGCGTTAGGGGTCAAAACTATAGTTTACCTTCTTCTGATTTTAAAGTAGACGTCTGCACTGCAGTCGGATGTAATGATGAATGATGAATGAAATGATGAGAATGAAGGAGCCAACAAGGTGTTGGGTGAGAATTATACAGCTTCGACGTTTCGTACTAGTTCTGGTTCATTCTCAACAGGAAACCTTAAAGGGACATAAATCCTTCCGGTATGTCGTGCGACCCGTTGAGAATAGCGTTTGAAACATTTACACAGTTTAGAGTTAAACGTCGCAAATCATCTCGCACGAAAGAAAAAACAAGAAAATGAATGTGTTGGCAACTAATGTCGCAAAACTGAGTCATGCAGGAAAGCCAACATGGATGCATGCACCTTTAACTAGGAAAAAACATGTAAACACAAGACAGGCTTGAGTCAAGCGTGGAGTCAAGCCAAGAGTACAATCTGAAACACTTGAAACATTTTTTGTGTGTTCCCAGACAGAACTGAGACAGTCACAACAAAATTTTTAAAAAGCAGAGAGACAAAAGTATGACCCGTTTCCTGGCACAGGCCTAAATGGGGGAAGTCAGGCAGGCCCACAATTTCCACGCTGGTAATAAAGACACTCGGGTGTGGAAATTTGGTAACATTATATTGTGGAAGCAATTTGAAATATTCTTGGTATTTTGGTGCGGAGAGTAAAATGTGATTATGAATTGGGTAGTAGAGAAGAGAGTGAAATACACATAAGGTTTCATGATTAATTCTGGTACGAGTGTTTGGGATTTGAATAAAATTCCAGTTTTTGAGAGTTCCGTGGTTTATGTTCAGCATGATAGGAAGTGTTGAACAAGCGAATTGTTTTGGTCGTTAAGTTTGAAATTCGATTTATGAGATCGTATGCTTCGGACATGTTTTTGTTCACAGGCAAGCGGGGATTTGCAAGCGGGGTTGGCGCAGGAAATTTGTAAATGCGGTGCCTTGTTTGAGATGGGCTGGAAGTTTGAACTCGTTTTGGATTGGTTTTTGAAAGGCTAGCTTCAACTGGAATGATATTTGCTAACTATAGTCTGATATTTAGTTTGCGAAGAAAATTTGCAGATGTGTTCTCTAACTCCTTCATTCAGAATTTTGGTGTTTTTTTGTTACTTTTTTTATTTTATTGAAATGGTGACAGATAAGCACGTATCCATTCGCGTATCGTTGAATAGGCGTATTGTTACGTTAGTATTTAGGTAGTAGTTAGGTAATCACGACATGGAAAACTAAACGGGTTCAACTATTTCTTTTCAATGAGTAGGACACAGCCTTTGCATGTTGTTAGGTAAGTTTGTAGTTACACAGTTTCCTGGGACTCATCACCCCTGTGGTTGCATTCACTACTAAATCTAGACACACGCTAGTGTGTCGCCGCCAAGTAGATGAGATTTAATTGTTGTCAGAGCTTAATTGTTGTCATATGTAAAAAGGCGGCTCACTAGCAGACTGTATCTTTTAACATTAACAAGCTTATACCTGATTTCAACATACTGGTGTAAATTCCCCATTCGGTAGAAATCTTTGCAAATCGTTGGAATAAGGTGTGCTTAAAATGGGATTGAAGAAACTTAAGCGTGTGAAGCACGGACATACATACCATAAACCAAACCGCATCAGTTTGGCTGATGTAACGGCTAATCGGACAATGGCAAGCGTGAAAATACAATGCAAAAATTTACAGACATAAAATTCCTACACACAAAAAAAGTAAAGATGAAGATAAGACGGTGTGATTCATAGTCCTACGAAAGTTGTGATATCCACCCAAAACCAAAACTGGTATAAGAGAAGCCGCCAATTTTCAAAAAAGGTCGGCCTTTGAAAGTAGTGATATCATTCAACCAGGGAAAGGCCGCCAAGCTTAATACTATTAGCCAAGTTTATCGCACTGAATAATAGTCTGGACGTTAAATGAAAACTGGAATATTGCTACCGCGAGTAGCAATATATTAGTTTTCATTTCATTTAACTTTCGCACTATTATTCGGTGCGATTAACTTGGCTAATGGATCTAACCTTGGCGGTCTTTTCCTGGTTGTATGGTATCACTACTTTCAAAGACCGACTCTTTCTGGAAACTTGGCGGCTTCTCTTATACCAGTTTTGGATGGATTAAAACTAAACGGCAAGACATTCTGTCAGTAACCCATAAAAAGACAACAATAAGGACGTTAATCGTCAGTATTCAAGGCTATTCCTGTGAGAATATACTTTCATACAGGTTTTTTTTTAATTGGTTTCGTTCTTTTTCACTTTGCTTTCGTTTTCTTTCATTTTGGTTTCGTTATGTTTCGAATTGCTTTAGTTTCTTTGCCTTTTGGTTTAGTTTCTTTTCGTTTTGCTTTCGTTTCTTTTCACTTTGCTTTAGTTGCGACATACTTTTACCAATCTGATAGTTGAAGCAAATTAAACGGAGAATACTAAATGTAATTTACAGTAAATAAATTAAGATGTAGGTTTAAAAACGTATTAAATTATTGATTTACTGTATACAGTAATATCAGTAATATCCATACATGGCTATAGTACTGCTAAAATTAAGTTGAACGACATATTTAAAAAGCATTGTGGTGAGAATCATCAGTACATTTTCCGTCGGTAATGTGTTCCGAGCACTTAATTTATTTTTCTTTTATTTATTTGTAATAATTCGAGAATTTCTGTTACCCCTCCATCTTGAATTAACGTTCGACTCGTCTTGTACCACTGCTTAGCCGCATAAACAAAGTATGAAAGAACTGCATTTGGTAGGTCTAAATCAATTTCTAAGCGTATACGACGTACCTGACAGTGAAGTGACACATTATTAACATCTCGGTGATGTGCGTTCAATCTTTGGTTACCATAGTAACAGAAGTCAGCTGTCCACCGAAGCGCGTTACGTCGTTTTGGTTAGGCCTATCGCCGATACTCTGAGAAGCATGGCGATCGAGGCAACCCCAGTGCTGTAATAATATACGGTACTTGATTTAACCGAAAATAGTAGAAATAAATTAATAACAATTATCGTAAAACTTAGTATTGTTACGGATCATAATCTATTTTAAATCTATAAGCAACACTTTGATCAAAAATAAAACACGTATTTACGTCCTTTGAAGCGTTCTAACAGTTGTCCGCTTTCACGGGGAATTACTTTCGGTTTCGCTTAAGTTGGGGGGGAAACACAATTACATTATTTATGGAGACGACAGTAGAAAATAGTTTTCCTACAGATACTAAACGAACCAGTGAGTGCATCGAGCAACAAGTTGTACGCTTTTATCATTTCGTGCAAACAAGAATTGTCAATTCAAGCGACAAACCAATGCAATACAACTAGCCCCTGTTGTGCAAGTTGAAGTTTCATTTTAAACTTGATGTTTAAGGGAGACGGTATATTCTCGTTTCAAATATAACTCGAGCGTAGTTTAAGTATCGATAAATTTTCTCAACCACTCGTTACATTCCCAAGCTGATAAAAACACCTCGCGCAAGCGCTCGGTATTTTTTCAGCTTTGTTGGACTTGTGTTATAATCCCGAACTACTTTCTAATTTGCTTTACGCTCGTATCTATAACAGTTTAGAAATGCATTTTAGACGACCTTGAAAACTACCTTCTCAAGCCAAGGCCGACCGGGGTAGAAATCACGTGTATTGCTTCCTGGTTCAATGCCCGTTCATGCGCGTGCCGAAACATTCATGCATTTCAGCAGCATTTTGGTAAAATAAGAATTCGGTGATACTGAATCAACTGGCCTGGAGCCAGGAAACGAAACCAACATCTTCTCTCCCATACGACCTTGTGACAGAAAAAAAAATGAAGCGAGGGTTACAGCATGAATACTCCCACACGTCCCATGAACGGGCACGTATTATAACAAACTAATCATTGTTTGCATGATCAATTCAGAACGTCGCCTGTGTTATGGATGGCCGAGCGGTCCAAGGCGCTGCGTTCAGGTCGCAGTCCAGTTCTTCTGGGCGCGGGTTCGAATCTCACTTCTGACAACTTTTTTTTTGTTTTACTGCTGCTTAACATTTAAAATTTAAATCTTCATTATAATATCGGAGGCCGGCTAAAAGGAAAAGGAAAGCCCGAAGGAAAACCACTTCTCCCCTCCTCGCGCCCGCATTGAAAATGCACTCTCCCGCTCTACCTGCAGCCAAAAAGAAGCCAACCCTGAGTGGTCGATCAATCTTACAAGTCGTCGGGAAGAGTGCCGGGAAAATGTCCCGGGAAATGTGACCGGCCCCGTGCAGTAAGTAAAAAAGTTATAAATGAGAAACCTGAACTTTTGTTGTTGTTGTTTTGTTTTGTTTCTGTGTTTATTACCCTATACAAATGCAAATGGTGAACCCAAAATCACAAAGTCAGTTTTGTTGTCATTGGTAAATCTTTTAGAATTATGGATGTTCTGAGCACATACTGATCTAGAATAACGGTATTTCTTTTTTTTTCCGGTTATCGGGATAATTTATGCTCTGGATTTCGTTGTGCGAGACGTAGGATGAATTGAACCCATTGCCAGGAGCTCGAGGCCATGGACTCGTCCTATACGTCGAGCAACACGAAATCGACAGAATAAAAAACTGAATAAAAAAACTTAAACAAAAGCATTAGAGCTCGTATCACCATACTCACAGCTGTCAAGGTGCACAAATAAAAACGGATTAGAGTTCACTCGAACGCAAAGAACTATAATTTGGACTTCAATTCCAGAGAATAAAGACTGTTTTTACTCAATAGTTATGTGAAAAAGTGAACGCAGTTTATGTTTGTAATGTTTAATGTTTGTGTGTGCGTGTGTGTGCTTAAGTTGTGTATCATACAGGCTTTTCTCAATATTTGTCTGTGTTTGTTGTTTCATATTTTAAATCTGTTTTGTGCGAGTGACTACATGTGTATTTGTAAGCATTTGAAATGAAACAATCAAACTCCTCGTTAACGCAGTATTTTTGCCCATGTTTAGGTTTCTATGTTAGTTCTAGTTCCTGTAAGTAATAACGTGTTCATTTTCTGTATGTATTTTTTATGTTTCAATTTCGTAGGTGTTTTATCGTTCATGGCATCTGTTTTTTATGTGTTTGTGTTTTATGTTTTCCTTCTGTTTCATCTGCGTGTACATGTTGTATTTTGTGTGTATATGTTATATTTTAAAACCGCTTTCTCCTTCTCCGCACTCTTGTATCAATGGAACAATGTAGGATCGCAACAATGGTTTTCGGAATTGGGTGCTAGCATCACTGATCGCAGCACACTGTACTTGGAGTAGTGATATCAGCACTCTTTTTTTTTTTTTTACTTTTGTCAAAAATACGGATCTCCTACAGTAACATTTAATTAATGATGATCAAACCGCAGATTAAATATTGTTAATATGTTGCGATAAATATCGCCACACATTATGATTAAATACTACTCTTTAAACATCCAACAAAAAGAAGCAGATTACGAAACTTTCGTATTTTAGAATTAAAATTCAAGATTTAACGTTTAATGTTGCTAAACATCTTGAATTTAACGTTGCTCCTTGAAACGTTTGCTTTAATTGTTCGCTTTGAGTTTCGCTGCATTTATCAGCACAGATCACTTCCATTCAGTAAACAACGAAAAAACCATTCGTTTTGTGTTGACGGCATCAACAATTATTAGCAGTCGTGCTAACGCAACAATCAGTCAAGGTGTGATAACATTGACGGCTCTGTGGAGAAAGCAAAAGTGGGTTCAGAAATAGGTTCTTGCTGATTCCAACTTAAAATAAGTAATAGTTATTGGTTAGAAGCGAGAGGTTATCGATTTTTAAACCACGGCTGCGATTATTGGCCCTGTTCGAGTATGCAAAGGTCGAGGGCGCAGCCCGAGACATTTGCATACGAGAGCAGGGACAGTAATCGCAGCCGTGGGTTAAAAATCGATAACCTCTTACTTCTAACCTATAACTGTTTTATACCTCGGTTGGAACGTCAAGCAAACTCCTATTAAAACGTGTTTGTGTTTTGTGAAAATTGCTTCAAAAAAACGTTGATCATCAGTACCCTCGATATGAATGAAGGTCACACCATTTTAGTTTGTGGAGGGGGAAGTGTGTGATAGACGGACGAGTCCTTTCGCTCAAACTTTGTGGAGGCAAAGGGGGGGGGATAGACAGAAGCGTCGGTTAGCAATACAAGCTGGGTTTGCACTGGAACCTCCTCGTGTTTATCGAAGCGTTTATCGTGTTTGGAGAGAATAATTCGATATGTGATACAGCAGGGATAAAGTTGGGACATTCTGGGAAGGTATGTAATTCATTTTGTGCGTTTGTAGTTTGAGAATTGCTTAAAAAATACGGTCATAGGGTGTCGGTATGAATGAAGGTCATTCCATTTTAGTTTGTGGAGGGAGGGAGGGGGGGATGTTAACGCGGACTGAATGAGCTTAGTTTGGGCCAGACATGTGAGAGTTTGCAGGGATACGATTTCATTCCTTTTAAGTAATTCGTTTGTACGTTTTTATTGCGTTACTGTTTTTTTGGCATGCTGTATTTGGTTGTTGGTATGTGCGTTCCCGGTCTCGTGATCCGGCAGTGTCAAAAGTGTGGGTTATCAGCAAAAGTGTGGCTTATCGGCAAAAGTGTTGGTTAACTTGATTACCCACACTTTTTGTGATGACGCGCACTTCCGGTTACGGTTAACGGGATTTAACGTACGGAATTTTTGCGTGGCGTTGAGTTAGCGTGACGTCACAGCTGTGGTATAACAATCGTTATTACCCTACTTTCATCTCGACTCATGTTAAACAATGCTGTATAAATCCCGTATTTGCACAGTTGCAACAATGATCAACAATGGCGTACTTATTCCGCGTACTTATTCTGCATACTTAATCTGCACACTTATTCTGCATACTGTATCAAAGGATGGTAATGATTAGATAGTTGATACACTGGAGTAACTTAAGTTAAGACGTTAAACCGAGTTTCATTAGTGAGCGCATCGCTTTCCATACGCGCAACCAGGCAGCAGATGAATCAAATGCTTCATGTATCAGTGAATTAAAGTGCCTGATTATCCATTGTGAACATGGCAATTTTTTGTCCTGCTGTGTTGATGGTTTTGTTGCAGGACTGCACAATGCAGAAACGCAGTAGGACTTAATGCAACATGATCCAAAAACCTTTATTTTGATAAATCCTGCGAAGTGGCTCTCATTAACGAACGAGCAGAACAAAATGTTGCTGGGTTTGGGGGTTCTGCCTTCTATAAACTTGAAGAGTGAAAATCCCGTAACATTGAGAAAGATATCATTTGCCTTCACTGCGGATTCGTTTTCATGTGCATTCCAAGTTTAAGTAACAAGATGCAGAAATGTGCAACTTGCTGGGCCAAGGGGCACCACAGCCGTGTCTGTAAATCAGGTAAGCCGGGCGAGAGCAGCATGGCTCTCACGGGTCCTAAGCTAAAAAGATAACATATCGGGCACCTGGGTAGCAAAAACCATAAATACGGTCGCAAGGTCAATCTTGTCTTAGAAGAATCTGAAGTTTCAGACGCTTGTTCGGGCACCACAAATAGTGAAGATAGTTTAGTTTCTGCTGTTAATACAATGTCATGTTCTGAAGTTAACAGTAATACACGGATAGTTTTCTGGACCCTGCATGTCCATAAACTACCTTTAGAAGTTGATTCTGGGTGTGTTTCCACCAATACCCCAGTTGGGTAGTATAAATCTTATTTTCCAACTTAAAACTTAACACCTGCACCCGTAATGCTAAGTCATGGGTGGGTGACCCTTGGAAAAGGTCAAGTTGAAACATTAAGGGCCATTGTTGCACCTGGTAACCAACCTACTCTTCGTTGAAAGGGTTGGTTTCGAAGGTTTAATTCAGTTCTTTAGTGTGGAAATTGCTGAAGGGGAAGTGGTTATTGAAGCAAACTTTGTTTCTGGTACTGATGTCTTTAAACGGTTTCCTGAATTGTTTAAAATGGGTATTGGAACTTTCAAAGACCACAGCGCCAATGTAAAGCTCAAACCCAACCTCAAAGGCTAAGCTTTGCAGAGCTATTTTCAAAGAAAGTATTTTGAAGCCTGTTGACTCTAGTGCCTGGACAACACATGCGGTGAAGCACGAATTGTAGGGGACTATAGTATCACAGTAAACCATGAACTTGAAATCCGAGTACCCTCCTAGAGTGGAGGAGGAGTTTTGTTTAGCACGTTGGCGGTGTGTGACAAATTCTCGCTTATCGACCTAACTGACACATTTCAAGATTGGTACCTGGTACCCATCTCAGGATTGGTGTCAATGGCTCACCACCATTCCTAGTGCTGTCCACCCATTGTAGGAATTTATTTTTTCAGATAGACACCAACAATGATTTAAAAAGCCTGCATTAGTCATTAATACTTGTTTAAGCCTATTTGAATGGCAAGGTTTCCTTCAAGGCCTAGCTAGTGGTCCAGGCATGTTTCCAAAACGTACGATGGATGTCTTACGTGATACACCTAGGTCACCACCACTCTATGATGATATACTCGTGGTGGGGTGGAGAAGTGGACTATATCACGATGCTACATTGTCAAAAGTTTGCTCTGCCATGTAGGAAAACGGTATCAGGGTGAAGAAAGCTAACTGTCAACTAAACAAGGAGGGTATGTTTAACCAACCCGAGGTTTTGGACGCTATAAGGATGGCAACAGAACCAACCACTGTTTCTGAATTAAAGTCTTATTTAGAATTTTTAAACCAATAAGTTAGGTTTGTGCCTAATTTGGCCACAATCTTTTGTCCTGTAAATGAGCCCTTAAGTCCTAAAATCCCCTGGTTCTGGACACCAAAATGTTCGGAGGCAGTGACTAAAGCTATAGAAGCATTTCTTAAAAGTAACGTTCCGGTGCACTCTGACCCCAACCTTAAGCTCAAATTAGTTTGTGATGCCTCGCCCGTAGGTTTGGGCATCAAACTTGTGTGTACAATGCCGTCAGATGAAAACCAGCCGTTTGCATTTGCATCTCGAGCATTGAGCAAAGCCAAACTATCCAACTGGAAGGCACTTTCAGCTGTGTTTGGGCTAATCATTTTCGCTAATATTTCTACGGTCGGCAGTTGATATTGCAAAGAGATCAGCAGGCCCTGCTTTGGATATTTGGCAATAAAGTAAGCATCCCTGCTATGGTGGCCACACATATTCAGTGTTGGGCAGTGTACCGAAATGCTCATAATATTCAGCTCCAAAATACCCTGGGCAAGCTCAATTTAAATGCTGATTTTTCCATCGCGTATGCCTTTGCTGTATGAAAAGCCTGAAATGAAGCCGATAGGAGCCACTGTAATGAACTTGCAGAAATATTGACTCCTTGACTGTTCTGAGTGACCAGCTGAAAAAACTATCCCTTAAGGACTGTGTTTTGTCTAGGGTGTACTGCCACACAAACGACAGCTGGCCTCTCAAAATAGATGACGAGTTAAATCCCTCGAGTTAAAAAATGAATTATCGTTAGAGCGTAAACCTATTTTATGGGGCCATAAGTTAGCAATACCTGAAACCTTACATCTGCTACTCTTAACTGAGTTGTACCTGGGGCATTGTAGCATAGTACGGATAAAGGCACACGCACACTCACGAGGTTGGTAGCCAGGAATAGATGCTTGATCTAGAGAGATTGGTTAAGACTTGTGACTCCTGTCAGTTGACCAAAAATGGTGAAATTCATAGGTGTAAACATATTTGGGAGAAACCTGCAAAACTGTGGCCTAGAATTCAAATTAATTTTATGGGATCACTTACAGTAAAATGTATCTTGTCATACTCGATACTCATTCAAAGTATCCTTTTGTTTATATAATAGATTTGTAACTAGTGCAACTATCATTTGAAAATTCAAAGAATTATTTGCTCTGTTTGGTAATGTTAAAGTTTTGGTGGGCAACAATGGCCCAAACTTTGTGTCTAGGAAGTTTAAGCCATTTTTATGTGAATGTGGCATACGTCACATCACAAATGTACCATTTTTTTCCAGCGAGTAACAGGGTCGCCGAGGTTACCAATAAGTCTTTTAAAAGATCCCTAAAAGCGAGTTTTGCCCAAACATTGAACTATTTTCAACAAGCCCGTATCATACCCTACAATGTTACGGGTGAAGTACCTTGCAAGCTATTTCTAGGGTGCATTATTCGCACTAAACTGTCGTTATTGCTTCCTAAGTACAGAGCAAATGGGAGAAGACAGGCAAATGATTCAGCCGCTTCCTACAAGTCAAGACTCGGCTCATTCAGTATTAACCACGCTGTTTGGGCAAGAAATCAGAAAATTGCCTCGAAAAATTGTTGGGTTCCAGGCATTGTAGAGTTTAAGCATGGAAACCAGTGATGTCAGTGAAGTTGCAGGGTGGAAGTTTAACTCGTTGCAGTGTGATCAGTTGTGCGGTAGCAAACATATACCTGATGATTTTATTAGTGGAAACGTGAAATTGGGAGATTTTCATCAAGTTTGCAGTTGGAGGGAACTATATCCTTGCCTGAGTTTGCTATTTGTGACCGCCGATCCATGTCAAATATAACCACGTTGCCTGTATAACTGGAACCATTAGTTCCGCTTGCTAGCTAAGAGTCATCATTCATTAAAATGTACTTGCCCTGCCAGTTTTCCCAAATCAGTGTATTGATGCGTCGAAGGTAAAATTTCGACCGATTCTTTCACCAATCGAAGCCACGCTGCGCCCAATATAATGCTCACCGTTCTGCGGGAAGAGGTGCCTCTCTCACAAAATCTCCTTGCGCCAGAGTGTGTAGACTCATCTAAACTTTGCAGTAGAATCTCTACATGAGGGTTTCTGTTGGTCGGGGTGTAATCACCGACAACGGCAATGATTTGATCTTTAACTATCATAGATTAATTGTAGAAGAAGGTTTGCAGCCATTGTTTCTCATTCACTTTTTTTTTTGGCGATAGATGCAGTCCTGTGAATAATTTTTAGCTATGTAATTTTTCTGTGTGGTCAACAAATTTTTTCTTGTAGGGGGGGCCCCCCCCCAGACTGTGTAAAGTGTAGTGTATGTGGATTGCTAACTTACATTAGCCATCCGCTAACTGCTAGTGTAACCACTGATCTTTAAACCAATATAGTTGTGGCATTAGTGACTCCCTGTTGTTCCATATGCTAATCATACACGTTAATAAAAAAGTGCTTCAGCATGTTGCTTTATGCACAGCCATTTAACCCAACAGTTGTCTAGTTGTGTGTTATTAGCTAGGTTTGCTAGACATAGCCTTAATCTCGGGCATTCCAGTAACGCGCAAAGTACAAAAAGATTTGATGCCACCATAGTTAACTGCAGTAGACTGTTTGTGAATATATACAAAATGTTTTTTTAGGTTTTATTTTTAAAGGAGAAGCTCCCTAACTTTTTTTTTTTACCACTACGCCACTGGTTTCCGAATTGGATGATACAAACAACAGAGAATCAAACTTGGTGAAATTCTTTAACAACATGGCCACCGTCCTAATCCCAGTCAGTTTATCGCTAGTGCTGACCGGCAATGGGCCTAATCTCAGTGGGAATTTCAAAAATTGTGTTTTACACTTCAGATATTCTCCACCCAAAACAGTAAGGGCGCTACAGTCGCTTTCGATTCGACGGGAGGTTTTTCGGGGGTGGAGAGGGGGGAACTCGGAATAGAGAAGTGGAGGGTGGGGGGGAAGGAGACGTCGTAAGTAGGACGGGGAGGAAGAGGAAATAGGGAGAGGGGATGGGTGTTGCACACCGTAGCAAGCGGCTCGAGCTACGACGACGCTTGGCAAACAGAGCGCGTTTTGCGGCCGCCATTAATCATGGCGCTGTCATGGAGGCCCCGCCCATCGACGGTCGCTAGGCAACGAGTCGGCGAACGCCCGCTGTCGGCTGTTGACATAGTGACGACGCCACGGTACGAGGAACGACGAGAGAGCGACCGACCATTTGCCGGGTTTTTATCGGCTTCTCACCACGTCCACCACCCGTACCACACCCGGGATTTCGTCATTTTCTTGATTAGAATGCACGGTGGGGGAGGGAGGGAGGCGGAGAAGGAGG